>JAJGOT010000092.1:1085000-1265000 GCA_022457155.1 Cladopsammia gracilis | reverse complement strand
CCCAAAACGAAAAACCTTAGATAGAACCCCAAATACCTGTACTATTTCATATTGGTCGCCATTATGACACAGTCACACTGTTCATATGATTGTCGTAGTGTCGACGAAGGGCTGCATTGGTAGGGAACTCATCGGCGCAAATCCAACAGATATGTTCAACTCGCTTTGGTGTCTGTTTCTGGGGGAACGCACGTTCACTATGTTGAGAAGAATTCGAGGCTAGTGCAGAGTTCACGCTGTGTGTTTTCTTGTGGGACTTTAAATGTCTTGATTGGCAGAAGAATTCGCCACACTGATTGCATTTGTGAGAAGCCTCTTTTACGCGCCTTACCTCGTGTCTTGTGTGTGTTTTGTTATGTCGCTTTAGTTCGGATGGAAAGGGAAAACTTTTTCCACACTCTTCACACTTATGCGGTCGCCCTTCTGAAAGTTTCTTTTTAACCTGCTGTTGCTTTCCTGACCCGTTAACTCCTCTGCCATTCTTTCCACTTCGAAGTACCTTCCCTCCTTCGTGTGTCCTTTCATGTCGCCGGCGACTTCCTGCTTTATGTCTTGTGTGTGTTTTGCTATGTCGCTTTAGTTTGGACGGAAAGAGAAAACTTTTACCACACTCTTTACACTTATGCGGTCGCTCCTCTGAAAGTTTCTTTTTAACCTGCTGTTGCTTTCCTGACCCGTTAACTCCTCTGTCATTCTTTTCACTTCGAAGTACCTTCCCTCCTTCGTGTGTCCTTTCATGTCGCCGGCGACCTCCTGTTTCACTGAAACACTTATCACAGTATTGGCACTTAAATGGTTTCTCTCCTGTGTGTGTCCTGTAATGTCTTTTCAGTACAGATGCTCTCTGGAAGCACTTGCTACACTGTTGGCACTTAAAAGGCCGATCTGCTGTGCCTGTTCCTGTAAGACGTTTCCCGTACTGATTCAAATTAAGGGGCTTCTTTGCTCTGTGCGTCCTTTTATGTCTTGTTAAATCTTCTAATTGCTTAAAACACCCATCACACTGATTACAGCTAAAAGTCGTCTTTCCTGCTGTGTGCAACCTGTCATGTCTTCTCAGGTTCGACTTATTGTTAAAACACTTATTGCACTTTTGACAAGTAAAAGCTGGCTGTGCTGTGCCTGCTGGCTCCTGTTGCTTTTGATTTTCTGCCTTGGTACATCGTGTGTCACGCTGTTTTCCCTCAAAGGATCTCTCTCCTGTGTGTTTCGTTTTATGCTGCTGCTGACTTTGCGAATTACTAGGCTTCTCTCCCGTTATAACAGTATGAGTTTTACTGTGCCGTTTAAGATTTCCTGAAACACTGAAATGCATACCACATTGTTCGCATTGATAAGGCTTTTCTCCTGTGTGTATTCGTTCATGTCGTCGACAGTTGGCTGCACTGTTAAAACCCTTGCCGCACTCCTTACAATGACGTTGCTGTTCTACTATTTCTACTATATGAGTCTTTCCATGCAAAGCAAGACTTCCTGCATTAGTGAAACGTCTACTGCACTGTTTGCATTGATAAGGCTTTTCTTTTGTATGAATTCGTTCATGTCGTCGACAGTTAGCTGCACTGTTAAAACCCTTGCCGCACTCCTTACAATGACGTTGCTGTTCTACTATATGAGCCTTTCCATGCAAAGCAAGATTTCCTGCGTTAGTGAAACGTCTACTGCACTGTTTGCATTGATAAGGCTTTTCTTTTGTATGTATTAATTCATGTCGTCGACAGTTGCCCGCATTGCTAAAACCCTTGCCACATTCCTTACAATGACGTTGCTGTTCTACTTTGTGAGTCTTTTCATGTTGAGCAAGATTTCCCGCATTAGTAAAACGCCTAAGGCACTGTTTGCATTGATAACGTTTCCCTTCTGGGTGTATCAGTTGATGTCGATTATAATCATTCTCACGGCTAAAACACTTGTCGCAACTCTTGCACTGATATTGCTGCTCTATTTTGTGAGTTTTAATATGCTTAGCTAGAGTGTCTGATCGACTGAAACTCTTCCCGCATTTTTTGCATTCATACGACTTCTCCCCTGTGTGCATTCGTTGATGTCGCCGGCAAGACGCTGCTTGGCTAAAACACTTGCCGCATTCTTTGCACTGATGACGCTGCTCTACGCTGTGAGTTTTGTTGTGCTTAGCTAGTGTGTCTGATCGGCTAAAACACATCCTACAGTGACTGCATTTGTATGGCTTTTCTCCATTGTGAAGTCTTTCATGCCTAATAAGATCTGATCTTCGGGTAAAACGCTTCCCGCAACAACTGCATTTACAGAAAGGCATCTTGCTTGTATTTCAGAAGAACATCATGCGTTATTCATTGTACCTGCAAGGTAAAGGCAAACATAAAAATGCGGCAGGTTTCACGCAACTGGACGACCACCTGGGATACAATGCTTTTGACAATTTCCTCCATGTTGTACCAACAGCAAGTTTCAACAGTTCCAGTGATAAGGCAGTTGTATATAATTTGAGAAATGTCAACATATAAAACATAATGTTGTCATTTCAATCGTTGATCTCCCAGTGTAAACCCCGAAAAGACGGTCACAACAAATTAACATCGCCCTAAGGCTAAAAGCGGTCAGACACCATATTGATATTATATAACGTAAAATTGACGCTAATGTTTTTTTTCTTATGATTAATATAATTTATTGTTTAAGTGTAAAAAGGAAAATCTAAAAGTCCCCACCCAGAATCGAACCAGTCACTTCAGCTGTGTGTCTTGGACTACACGACAAGAGCACCATCAAGCCGCTTGGGTTAAATTGGTCCAAATGTTTTTTCATAACTGATCTGGCCCTGGTTGTTCGAAAGGTGGATAGCGCTATCCAACGGATAAATCACTATCCAGTGGATAAGTATTAACAAAATCCATTGTGTTATCCACTGGATAGTGATTTATCCGGTGGATAGCATTATCCACCTTTTGAACAACCGGGCCCAGTATATAATTCTCAATAAGGTGTCCAACTGCCTCCACAACAATGTTACATGTACATCAATTAACACAACCTGGAAAGACAGGGCCCTGGGTACAAGATTGCGAGTCTGATGACATTATCACTGGCTATGTTCTTTTATTTATTGCATTTGGAACTTCTGGAATATAAATATGTACATGTAGTGGCAGCCATAAATAAGCAAAAAAGTACAATCGAAAAATATTGCTTTCCCGTGTTAGCATAAAAAAACAGTTTGGATAAGTTAGTAAATTACCTTATTTATTTTTGATAAATGCAAAAAAATAATAATAAATAAATTTGTAAGTGATTATTTCAAAATTTGACAAACATGTACAGGGGTAGGGACGAAACATGGGGTACCCCATGGCCTAGGCCATGGTGTAGGCCTACTGGCGGTTAATTTCTTTAAAAAAAATCCCAAAACATAAATAAATAATGTGTAGTTGCAGAAAAAATCCATACCCACCCCATGGAAGGTCATTGGAAATTCCTAGGGGGAGGGGAGTCTTAAAAGCCAACATTTTAGAAGCAAAGTATGAAGCTAAACTGGAATTTCCTGGGGGGATGGAGGGTGCTTAAACAAAAAACCTTCCGTGGGGGGAGTATGGATATGAACTGCACAATTCCTCTTGAATATCATAAAATCTCTGTGGTGTTGAGTTCCTGCTTTGTACCACTTCATACACTGTACAACTTAAAGGCAAACGATTTGCAGGGCTCGAGACTATCTTTTTAGCTTACTAGCCTAGTGGCCAGTGACAGGTTCGATTTCACTAGCCAACATAAATTTTCACTATCCAGACTTGTACAGCGACAATTAAACAATTAAAGGAGCCAAAATAGTTAAGAAAAAAATCTCCGAGACGTTTAGTCCTGCTATTGTTTTTCTTTTTTTAACCAAATTGAACATATTTTACTCCGTTTTAACTTATTATTTTTGTGTAAACATATAAAAATCAAATCAATTTCAAAATCATTCAAACTCTTGAACAAGAAAGGTACTTTCTATTTGGAAAGTGCACATGTGTATGTGACCTCTTTGACCTCATTGTTTATGCTTAATGGATATGCGATGCCTAGAAGTTCTGCTTGATTTCACGCATGATAAATCAACAGCGCAAAGCAGTTTGATTCTTTATAGCATTACATAATACAGCGTATGACGTCATTTACAGTCTATGTTTTAGTTTCTGTTCTCTTGATTAACTTAAATTGCGATTTATTTAATTTCCAGTTTCATTTCCATCTGGTGCATTACCATTTTCACTAACCAGAATGGCTGGTAAAAGCCAAAATCTAGTAGACAAAACTGAATTTTTACTAGACTTTTCCAAGTTGGCTACCGTTAGTCTTGAGGCCCTACATGTACAGTAGTTTGTATTAAATGGAGGGGTAGACCATTAAAAGGTGCATTTTTTTTTGGGGGGGGGGGGGGGTGGGTGGCGGGGGGATCAAATCTGGATTCTTGAAAACAAAAAAAGATTTTTCACTAAAAAAGTAGTAGTACTTTTTTTTTTCAAATCCTTTCCCCGACATGAGTCATCAGGTGTATGTTATCTGAAGTAGCCATTACATTTGGATTTACATTTTCGCTTAGGATTTTAGTTTTTGTTTTCAAGAGTCAAGATTTGGATTCCCCCCACCCCTCCCCCCCCCCTCCAAAAAAAAAGAAAACACACACAGCTTTTAATATTTTCCCCTTTCCATCTAACACAAACTCCCTGTCTTAAAGTTGTACGAAGTGGTAGGAATTATTATTTATTTTAAGGATTATTTTGTTAAAGAAATTAACCACCGGTAGGCCATGGCCTACCCCATGGCCTATCCCATGCCCAAATATCCCATGGCCTAGGCCATGGGGTACCCCACGTTTTGTCCCTACCCCATGAACATGTAGGTTGTTTGTGCCCCCATCCATCCCTTCAGTTGATAGTTTAAAGTTGCAACCACACCCCACACCCTCCCCCCTCCCTCTCCCTCCCACTTTGCTGCTTCAAACTCTCCTTGCAAAGGTCAGAACAATAAGGTAAATTGATAATGCATTTGTAACACAAAAAAATTACCAAGCAGATAACACTGAAGCACTGAACTCTAGATCTCTTCACAGCAATCCTCTCAGATCACAAATAGTACTGCAAATAAAAACAACAACATAACTACAGGTTAGTCAACTTTTTAAATCATGCAAATAAATAAAGCTAGCAATAGTTTCTCTTGATTGAGCCACTTACAAAATATAATTGGAAATTAATTCAACAAGAAAATGAATTCTTGCATCCAATAAATAAAAACTGTTAGTAATCAACCATTAGGAAAATCAGTCGCACAACACAAGTATGTGAAAACGTGACAGCAAGGCCAAAGTAGATATTGCCCCTGAAAAGAACAAAAGAATCTTCAGGGGGCTTAAGTGTTGTCGAAACAGAGAAACAAGGGAAAGCTGAATTCAATCCAGCAACTACACAGGGAACCCAACACAAGATAAGGATGGCGCAAATGCAATTAAAGGGTCAGTATCCCAACAAAAATTAATATCTAAATTTTGCTTGCCTAAAATAAAAATTTCTATGCTATGTTGCCAAATGCCAAAAAATATAAAACTAAATTGGATAAAAAGACTCTACAGAGCACAACAGAATGAGTAGCTTGGGCATGAAGTGCAGGATTACACTTAACTGAAAAACTAACCAGCTACTGTACATGTAATTCATTATTTACGTTATATAATACTCAATAAGGTGCATGTCCGACCGCCTGCAGGACAATGTTACATGTACAGTAATTTAACACAACTTGGAAAGTCAGGGCCCTGGAAATAAGAATGTGAGTCTTTGATGACATTATCACTGGAGCCCTATGTTTTTTTATTTATTGCATTTGAAACTTCTGGAATATATAAATGTAGTGGCAGCCATGAATAAGCAAAAAATTAATTACAATAGAAAAACATTGTTTTCCCATGTTAGCATAAAATAACTGGTTTGGACAAGGAAAAGTCGCACAGGCCCCCACTCAGCCGGAGCTTAACCCGGTTTCTGTTGCATGAACCAACCACGAGTATTCTACACCCCCCTGGATGGGATGCTTGTCCATCACAGGGTGACCTGGTTTATAGCGGAGCACTTGCCAGGCCGAAGGCCTGGCTGCGCAGCTCCATACTCATAGAACCTATCGCCGTCATTTTTCATAGTCATGGCTAGCGGAATGTTTCGCGGGCACGTGTCCGTCCGCGCGCCCACCATGTTTGAACAACATCCGGATCTTGAAAGCAAGGCTTTGTTTTTCGCGCGGCCACACAGCCGTGAGCTCGGTAAACACTTTAGTTGTTTTGTTGTGTCTAGCGGAGAATTAAACTCTTTATTTTCCTGCATTTTTTCGCGGTTTGCTACTCAAGACAGGGATACTAATTAAGGGATACTGAGAAGCCGCTTTAGTGGAAAAAGACGAGCTTTCAGGAATAAAATCTTGCTTCGAGGAACTTCATGTATTACGTTTTTATCAATGCGGGAGATGTTTGTTTTCTACGGATTTCAGAACCAGAAGCGGAGATTTGAATTTCCAAGCAAGCGAGGAACTTAAAGGTAAAACAGATTACAGTTTTCGATGAGAATTTATGTTGATATCAATCTGTGAGTGACTTGTTATTAGTGTTATTGTTAGTTTTGGCGAATTGATTTTAAAACGTGCCTACCTCTTGAATTTCATGGAAGAAAGCTTGAACTCGATGAGCTATAATTACATGGTACGCGTTTTGCTTTTAAACGTAAACTAATGGAGATTTGAATAAATTTTTTCGAAAGATCGTGTTGTCCATTTTTATGTGTTTGTTCATTCATTAGATGGATTGAAAAGCGATTTTATGTAAACAAAACAAGACTTTGATTTTATAGTACAGTTCTATCTTCACTCGCATCGCCTTATGCAAATATGTTTGTGTATTTTTGCAATTTTTGATTTTCAAATCAGTTTCTCGGGCAATTTTTGACAAACATAAACTGTATTTTATTCAGAAACTAGTGGTACTAGTTATTCTAGACAGAGAAAAGTTGTTTTTGTGAACTTTTGTACGGTCTATAAAAATGTACTGTGCAGACGGTCGCGTAATACTGTTTTTGAGAATTGCTAAAATTGAAAATAGCCCGTTCGTCAATCTTAATTCTTGTGCTTCCAACCTTTCACCTTAGTTAAGTTTCACCTTAGTTAAATTTGACCTTAGTTAAGCTTGTTCAAAGTGTGATGCTGTTAGGCTTGGGCTATGTATATATATTATACTATGAAGTGACTAGGAGTATTGCTACTCCTCCCTGGATGGGATGCTAGTCCATCACAGGGTGACCTGGTTTATATACGATGAAGTGACTAGGAGTATTACTACTCCCCCTTGATGGGATGCTAGTCCATCACAGGGTGACCTGGTTTATATACTATGAAGTGACTACGAGTATTACTACTCCCCCTTGATGGGATGCTAATCCATCACAGGGTGACCTGGTTTATATACTATGAAGTGACTAGGAGTATTATATACTACTGCCCCTGGATGGGATTCTAGTCCATCACAGGGTGACCTGGTTTATATACTATGAAGTGACTAGGAGTATTGCTACTCCCCCCTGGATGGGATGCTAGTCCATCATAGGGTGACCTGGTTTATATACTATGAAGAGACTAGGAGTATTGCTACTCCCTCTGGATGGGATGCTAGTCCATCACAGGGTGACCTGGTTTATATACTATAAAGTGACTAGGAGTATTACTACTCCCCCTGGATGGGATGCTAGTCCATCATAGGGTGACCTGGTTTATATACTATGAAGAGACTAGGAGTATTGCTACTCCCCCTGGATGGGATGCTAGTCCATCACAGGGTGACCTGGTTTATATACTATGAAGTGAACAGGAGTGTTACTCCTCCCTCCCTGGATGGGATGCTACATGTAGTCCATCATAGGGTGACCTGGTTTATATAGTATGAAGTGAACAGGAGTATTACTACTCCCCCCTGGATGGGATGTTAGTCCATCATAGGGTGACCTGGTTTATATACTATGAAGTGACTAGGAGTGTTATTACTCCCCCCCCCCCCCCCCCCCCCTGGATGGGATGCTAGTCTATCGCAAGGTTACCCTCAGCATTATGTTGCTGGTACCCATTTATACACATGGGTGGAGAGAGAAAACGTGGTGCAAAGTATTGCATTGTACATCACTACTGCGCAATTAAAGGCCCATTTTCACCCTACTGTAGATGTTTCACGTGCCAAGGTACATGTAAATTTATTATTGTAATGAATGTTTATTTTCATCGACTTAAATTGGTAGTCTTAGGACTCATTACACTGTAAGTGAATATATTTGCTTTAAGTGAATATAGGTGTTATTTCATTGATCTTCATTATACATGTAGCTTTATACCTGTGTATGGAGCTGCTACACTACCAGAAATACAATGTATCATACTCCCGTGGAAGGTTTTTGGAAGTTCTGAGAGGAAAGGGGCTCTCTTAATCCAAAATTGTTATTATTTAATAAAGGAAAGTATGAAACTAATCTGGAATTTGCAGGAGGGTAGGGGGAATTACAGTGTAGGAGCAATTACAGAATGCGGGGCCAATTTGGTCCACCAATCCTTGAAGTATCCTAATTTCACATATTTTCCAACGGCCGCCATATTGAAACTATAATGCAAAGCATCCAAACAAAATATACACCGCTGTTAAAAAATCATAAAAATGGCTTGCAATCATATATCCAAGTATGGTGCAGCCTTATAGAACATTCAGGGGTTTCAATAAAATTGAGAGTTACAAGTGTCAATATTTGTAAAATAGATGGCAGTGGCAACAAAGGGGCCATAAGGCCCCTTTCCTCTAGACAAAGTTTTGCTCCCTAAGACAAAAGCGTTTGATGGATAACATAAAGGAAAAAAAGCAAACAACTCAAACAGTGCCGATTAAAATCAACAGGAGCAAAGCGGATTGTTGAGTGAGGTTAGTCACAGCAAAGCTGTTGGATGTTTGCAATGACCTTTGCCCAATGCCTATATTATATTATGTTCAACTTCATACTAGACTTTATCTTATTACTGATTGTATTTTTATTAATTATGAAAGAAAAACGAAGGCAATTATTTTACGTTTGATAGTTAGAGCAAAAGTATACCACTGATGGCTGCGTAGCATAACAGTTCAACAGAATCTTCCAGTTCAACTGTCTGACTTGATGCAAATTTTAAAATGGTGGATAGCGAAAATATGCTCACTTTAGGATTGTTTTGTTGGAAAAGTAAAAAAGATCCCAAAGAAATGAAATGGCAAAAATTGAAAACTATCCTTTTCCGTGGCTCATGAGGTTTTCTGGTGAGATTTTCTGGCAGGCATTTTTGGTTTGTTTGTTAGAGGTTCCAACGAGCACTTTTCAGGGAAGCTGCAGTGCAATTCACAAAAAAAACAGTTACCGGTCGCTTCACTACAAAGTCGTTTCACTACAAGTCATTTCACTGCATCTCAACGTCAATTTGCTACATCACCTGTACACAATGTAGTCATTTCACTACATCGTGAAGTCGATTCACTTCAACCACAACCACACTTATAGTCGAGTAATGAACTGAGCATTACTTTACATGTAGTTACTCAACTTCTCAACTTGCAACTTTCAATACCACTTGAATGGCTCACAAAAGTCAGTCGCTCATTCATTCTTGAACCCAGAGCCACTTGGCTCCCCCATTCCACGCACGGAAATGTAGAATTATTTTACCAGACATGCGTGAGTAAAACTTCTAATGTTAATAAAAATATCACCAGTGTATATCACTTGTGTGTTTATTCAGTACATGTACATACAGTAGAGTTACATGTATAAGACACAAGCAACTTGATTAAAAAGTTCTCAAAAATCACAAGTCTCTCATTCATGCATTCAATAAAAAAATCACAAATCTCTGAATCAAGCGCTCAATAAAAAAAGCCACAAGTCTCTGGTTTACACCCTCAATTAAACTCGCTGAAATAATGAGGCATTATAAAACGATTAGAATTTGTGCTTCAAAAATTGCGATTACCCTAAAAAAAAAACTCGGCAAAGTCGTAATGTTGACAATTTTGGAAGCTCTGTTGATGAAAAATGCCGTTAACAGTTCAATATTAATTTCTCTCACACAAAATAATAATTCAGTAAATAAACCTCACTGTACAACAACAAGAATTTTATTTCATTATTAATATAACAATATTTTCAACATTGACAACCCGCTAATCGAGGCGAGTTGTCAAAAATAAGAACAAAAATTAACACCTGTATATACATATATATTTACATATATATATATATATATATATATATATATATATATATATATATATATATATATATATATTATGGTTTACTTAATATCGTAGATTTCAGTTATAGCTACTGTTTCACTATTTTATTCAACAGAGTGGGCGAGTCAACATAACTGTCTTCAGCGTCGAAAATTCGAAAGAGGAAATCTCGAATTTTTGTTTAAAAGCAGTTCTCAGGAGTCTACGTATTTCAAGCGGAAGGCAATTCCATACTTTTGCTCCAAAAATTGCAATAAAATTACTCAGCTGGTTCATGCGCAAATGCAATGTACATGTACTTGATATAAAAATTATCCGACGCAAGAGGCCCTGGTATTGTGGGAGTGAATTGAATTACATCTGACAAAGTTATTGCAGATATTTTCAGGGGCAGAGTTTTTTGAGATATCAAACATGAGAGTCTATTATACTCTGGCGGGCTGGCGGTTTCAGCCATTTTTTAGTGTCGGTTTGCGGGTACATTGGTATTTATCTGGCGGTTTACGGTCCAGAAATATCGGCGGTTTCGGTCTTGAGGAAAAAAACAAAGCGGTTTGCGGTCTAGGAAGAACAAACTATGGCAGTCTGCAGACTCTGCGACCCCCTATAATAGACCCTCAAACATGAGATTCGACACTGTCTCAAAGTACAGCAAATTTAGAGGTAAAATTTTTGCAGAAACAAACAAAGGGACTGCATGAGCCCTGGGGTTAGAAAAATGCATTATATGTAAAGCACGTTTTTGAAGCACTAATATTTTATTCAAATGTAATTGTGGAGCCTGACCCCAGACAACCAGACTATATGATAAATCACTTTAGGCCTACAACATACAAAGTACCGTAGCTGTACATGTATGAGCGAAATTAATGGTCCTCAGTGACATTCACTCATAATCAAAGGGCTCTTAAAGCCATCTCGTTAATGCGAGAGAATGTAAGGTTAATAAACAACAACAACAACAACAAGAATTGGAAAAGTTGGGTGCCTTTGATAGGTAAATGTAGTAAAGACGTGATAGGTAATATGTGTAAAGCTGCTAAATGGTTTATTGAAGTTGAAAGATTGAAAATACCTGTAGGTCTAATCGTAGAGTTAGACATTGCAGTCATAGAGGACTTAAGGGCTCTTTTAGGAGCCACCAAATCAATAAAAGTCATGAGCAACAAAATAATCACGAGTATGAATATAAATAATTTTCATGTTAATTTAGCGTATTTGTTCAAAATAGTCTTCATTTTACAGCTGAGGGGAAACTTCAACTTGATAATATTAAGCGAATGAGCCGAGGCCAATTTGGTTGCTACGGGGGAAAATTATGAGGAGGGATGGGGGTGGCAAAACTACTTAGATTCAATCTATCTTTAGAGAGCCCTTTTACTTAGTTAATTTTCTATGTTTTGTATCAGTCACAGTATTTTAGTAGCAATGACTTGTATGGCATTACAATGGCGATTTTCTTATCAATCGAAATTTGGGAAAGATGTTCGAAGGTTAAAAAATATTTACTATCTTTATTTATTGACATTTAAACAAAACTAAAACATATTGCAACGATTTTCATTTGGGATTAAAATTGATTTACTAGCAATGTTTTTAAACAGCCAATTTATATGTGCAGTGTATATGTGGATGTATGAGACAAAACAAGAACTTTGTGCATGTGAATAAGTTCAGTAAAAAGACTTCAGTAAAAAAGGAATGTTTTATCTAAATACTTCACTATGGTAGACTATTGTAAAAAAAGCAAATGAAAATATTTTACTTGTCGCTTTTTTCGTCAACTAAAAAATTGTGTACCTTCGGGCAGAATGGTGACTCTTGTAGGAATAGAGCTGGTGATTAGGATTTCGTTTCCTTTTATAGCTGAAGCTGTTTTCAAAACATCTCGGCTTAAAGAAGCCTTGGTAAAAACGACAAGCGACCTGGCCCCGAAAATTGCCGACATGAGACGTTCTGAACAGCGAGAAGCGGCTCGATTCCGCTTCAAAAATACGACAAATTACGACAGCGACTTTAGAAGGTTGTGCAATTTACCAATAATAAAAATTAAACATTATTGACCATATCGTTCATATCAACACCCGAAGGCCAACGGTCTGTTTTAATGATCAATTTGTTATTGAAACGACTACCAACCTCGTTCCCAAGGCCCCTATCTTCCTCTCTCTTGGATCGGAGGTGCAGTTAGAGTACACCCTAGACTCCCGGTATACACATACATATCCGTGACCTTTGATTTTTTATTTTTTGGCGCAAATTGGTTTTAACAAGCTTAATAATTTTCCTTCGAGCATTTTTATTTTAAAAAGAGACTTTACTTTTGATCTTGATGAAAAATTGCACTTTATCCAATAAAGACAAATAAGTGACAGGTCACGCGTGTGGTTTCCGTTCGAATTACACGCACCGGCTCCCCCGACGGTGTCAATTTGCGCGAGGGCAAAAGTAACGACCCTCCCCTCGGGTGAATGTCATTTTGTCTCTGTGACGCGGTCGCTAAGCTTTAGTATTCCAATTTCGTGGTACAGCCGTTTGGATCGCGGACAATGGCGAAGCGAAGATGGCCAGAATCGCTCCAAAACGGAGCCCTTTTAGAGCCCGTGAAAGGGAATTTGGAAGCTAGCACGAATCGCACGGGTAGACATTTAACCTGCGGCCTCACTGGTGGCAATTCGGGGAGCTTGAGTTGAATTGTTTAGAAATTATTGGCTTTCGCGTGGCGAGGGTTCCAGCCTTCCCTTCTTTTGTAGTGGATAGTGGGGCGAGTGACAAAAGTTGTAAAAATGCATTTAAACCGGTCAGGATACATCAAGAGACAATAAAGTAAAGGTGAGAAGACTTTAGTGTGTAATATTTTCGATTTTTCTATCGCTTATCAATTCCGTGACAAATCGTATTATTACCTAGTATATTTCATTACTGTGTACTGGATATCACGATTGGTCTGCCTGTGGGATCATCCAATTTAAATCTTTGATGTGTGCCACAACGCATCGGATAAATGTTTACGCTTATCCGCGTTTGTAGATCTTTATATATAAGATATAAACATCTAAGAATTTTACGGAGATTTTAAAGAAGAAAAGAACTGATCCATGACCTATGGTCGCTACAATGTCTGTCATTGATCGATCAGAGTCCGTTCACGCATATTCATTGCTATTTTAAGACTTAAATTCAGTCAGGAAGTCAGGACAAAAAGTGCATATCCTTAGAATTCCTCTATTCCTCAAAGAAAGAATTGAGCAAATATTTATTTTTCCAACTTTAATTTTATTTTTAAGATTCGCTCTCTCCCGTTCTTTCTAATCTTCCGGAAACCGGACATTCCACAATGATAATCAAAGGCTCCTTAGAGCCAACCCGTGAATTTGAAATGCTAACGCGTAAGGCAATAATTGCGGTAGCTTATGTTTTCACTCTGTCACGGTTCAATATATTTTTTTAAATTAAACGTAAGGATTTTTGACAAACGCAAAAAATAAAAATACACTACATCACTTTCATAATGTTCAGTCCGAAGAAGAAAGAAAAAAAAAAAAGAAAAAAAAAAGAACGCCCCGTACGACCACTCGACCACCGTGACCACTGACTTGTAATGAGATAAATTTTGTTACTTGAATGCAGATAACCATCAAAACGCGCGTCTCAGTTGAAAATTCCTTTTAGATCGATTTTAACGTTGCATTGAAGACTCCAAATGCGAAACATCTTTAAGCTTATTGTTGTTTATATTCGTTTACACCAATTTAGTTATTGTTATCGCTGGATTCACGCTGTTCTTGTTATTATTATATTCGTAACAAAGCATTGCGTCACTAAGTTTACAGCTGATGGAAGGAGTGAGCGAGTGAGTGACTCATTTGCATATCTGTCGTCGTTACCGATAACCCGTTCATTACGCATGCGCGTATATTCACGGGTTAAAAAGGAAACTTTATTACGAAAGCTGTCAAAGCCAGATAAACAATGAAAAGCAATTTTCACTACTTTTTACTTCAACTGAGTCTCAAGCTGTCGCAGTGCTATATTTTTCTGACTTTTCTGTCTTTTCTTGTGATCTTCACCGGAAATGTTTCTGTCTTTCCTGCACGCCACAACCGTGGATCCGGAAAAAAGGTGAAAAAACGTTTATCAAATGTTTTTTACTTGAGTAGTATTGGCACTCAAATAATAGGGCCATTTATACGACAGAAAATAAGACGCGTCTTATCTAAGACGCGACTTAAATAAGACGCGAACCGATCGTATAAACAGTACAAAATAAGCATTCGTGTCTTATTTTAGACGCGACTTATCTTAAGTTCTTATTTTGTCCGCGTCTTAAATAAGACGTGAACTTCCTCGTATAAATGCTTTCGTGTCCTAAATAAGACGTGAACAACAAGTGCGCCGTATCAAAATAAGACGCGAACCATTTATACGTGATCTTCGCGTCTTATGTTGGACGCAAACGTATAAATGGTACACTTCGCATCTTATTTAAGTCGCGTCTTAGATAAGACGCGTCTTATTTTCTCCCGTATAAATGGCACTAATATCTTCTCAGTTAAGTCCGTAATAATGCCAATGTATGTCTTGAATCGAAACGCTGAAATCGTTTATAAAATGGTTGTTAAAATGCTTGCTTTGTCATTCAATTCAGAACAACAAACTTTTACTTGTACACGAATAGAACTGTAGAAAGAATTGCAGCAAACAATAACTTCTACATTTGCACAATTAGTTTGTTCAGCAAAATCACGAGATCCCTTGCATACTATTGCATAATCAAAGCGCAATTTTTATCACCGTCAATACATTCCACCATGTACCTAAATCTAATAATGGCAATGATTTCGTTCGCGTGATCGGTAGTTCATCATATGATAACATACTATGAGAACTCAAAGCCATTCATTTCATAAATTGAACTTAGTAATTATTGTTTTTGCTCCCTTGCCATTTAACTTCCTCAGAACGTCTCCATTCATTTTAAAAATACACCGTGAAATTTTTAGTCAAACTGCGTTTCCCAAGAACATTTGACCTTTTTTACCCTTCTAAATGAGCACTAATGGCTTTACAACATATGATTGACAAGAAAAACACAAATTTCTTGAACCTTTGAAGATCAATGCCGTCTCGGACACATCCACGTAAAAACAAATTTGAAAGATTGATATGTAACGCTATATATCAGAACTTAAAAAAAAATTATGACATGCCAATTCCCTAGGGAAATTAACATAGGTCCGGGAGTACTCCCCAAAAATTTTAGTGGCGGTGTATCCGATAAAATCCTAACCACTTCTTGATATTTTCTTCGTATTGGCACTCAAATAATATCTTCTCAATTAAGTCCGTAATAATAAGTTCCAATGTCTGTCTTGAATTGAAACGCTCAGATCGCTTATAAAATGGTTGTTAAAATGCTTGCTTTGTCAACAACAAAATTTTACTTGTATACGAATAGAACTGTAGAGAGAATTGCAGCAAACAAGAAATAGTTTGACGAAGTCTGCAAAATCACGAGGTCCCTTGCATACTATTGCATAATCAAAGCGCAATTTTTATCACCGTCAATACATTCTACCATGTACCTAAATCTATTAATGGCAATGATTTGAAATTTGAAAGATTATTGATACCGTAGGTAACGTGAGATATCGAAACTAAATAAGAACTGTAATACCTTTGTGGTGACGTAGCGTGAGATAATTATGACAAGTTCATGACATCCCAATACCCTAGGGAAATTAACAATAGGTCCGGGGGTGCTCCTCAAAAAACGCAAAGTTCATGCTATTTTGCTCTGCCATATCGCTCATATTAAAACACAAACTTTTCTGTCCCATTTAACTTTCTTAAAACGTCTCCATTCGTAAAAATACACCGTGAAATTCTCAAACTGCGTTTCCCAAGAAAACGCATCCCTTCTAAAGCAGCTTCAATGGCTTTACGACAAATGATTGAAACTGATAGGTAACGTGAGATATCGAAACTTAAAGAAGGACTTAATACCTTTGCGGTAATGTAATGTGAGATATGACAAGTTCATCACAAGTTCTGACATCCCAATACCCTTGGGAAATTAACAATAGGTCCGGGGGTGCTCCCCAAAAATTTTAGTGGCAGTATGTGACGCCTTTCTTGAAATCCTAACCGGTTTAACCAACCATATCCTCAATGCCCTAATATAGCTTCTATAAAGAAGGGACAAGAAACCCCCCCGGACAAAAGTCCACAAAATTTTGTTAACAACTTTTGTCCCTTTTCGTACTCGACTCCGAAATCTCGCTTAATGCGCATGCGCATTAACGAGATAAAAAGGTCGTTTTGGATATGTTTTGTAGAGGAATAAAGTCAGCTAGGAATGGGAATAAGATTTTTTGCCGTTGAAATTTTCACCTAAAAGATCCGAAAAGATCAACGATATAAGCTTAAGCTTAGATAAGACTTAAGCTTAAGCTTATTGAATATTGGCTTTCACGAGGTCTCATTTGAAGGGATTAAACAAACTGTAGGACGCCATAATTCTAAGCGTTTTCTTAAACAATCCTCGCTGGGTGCCCCGCTTGAGCTTTGAGCGAAAGAATGGCTTTATGTAACTTAAATACTTTAACTACTGAATAAACTCCCCGACGATTTGTATTGCATCGAATAACAGGTCAACCATCAAATGATTCGATCGATCGGTGAGATATTTCCCGAAGCTTTCACTTTCGTCGCATATAATTTGATGAAAGCTCACAGCAAATTAACGTGGGCTTTCTGTTTCTGAGTATAACGGATATTACAAAGCACTTCTTACCTTAACAAACCTTTGCGATACACTTCAGATGCAAACCTCTGAACAGGGAACACCACCAATTGAAAAGAACGTGTTCTTAAACATTGAGCCCGCAGACTGATGCCGCTTTCAGCGTTTGTCATCATTTCTCATGTGGGGTAGGTACGTCCCCGCTGACCAAGAAGCCTGAGGACTCTGGGTACGAGATTGGCTTGAGTTGAGTGGTCTGAGCTTTTGAGAGGGTGGTAAAGGGGGGATCTAGATCACGTTTCACGAAAAAAAAATTGTCATTTCACGTTTCACAGAGAATAAAATGGCCATTTCACGAAAAAAAAAAAAAAACATTCCTTACTTTTTGCTAATAAAATTAAATACAAAGTACAGCTTTGTTTGTTGTCTTCACCGACCGTCCACTCCTCGTTCTTCCTGATGTAAAAAGAAAGCTGAGTTCTTTGTTTTGCTGATGTTGTTTAAAATTACCTAACCTTGTAGAGTGACCTGGGGTCCAGAATGACGATCAGTCACGGTCATGCGTTCGTCACGCAATTTACCACCGGCGTAGTTAAACGCTTACTGGATAATTTTTTTGGGAGGAAGAAAGAATCACGGTTTACAGTAGCATTTTACGAGAAAAAAACAACAGTCATTTTGCAGTGCTCATGAAAAAAAGTCAATTTCACGGTTTACGGGAATGTAACCAAATCACGTTTCACGAGGGAAAAAAAAAATAGCCATTTCACAATTTACGGGAAAAAAAGGCGTTTTACAGATCACGAAAAAACCCTTTACCACCCTCTTTTGATAGACTCTTTTGTTAGTCCAATTGATGCTAAACCGCTAAGATCGTTTATTGTGTTCAAATTTTAAAGCCGAATAGTTTTTCCTTGCGAAGCGAGGGCCGAAAGCTGGAGCGTAGCGAGGTTTATACATTTATCGTGCGTGGATCACTTAAGGGAGGTGGAATCTTGGGTTTCCTTAACTGATATACATCGAATTGGTGTCCTGCAGTTGCCTAGCAACAAAACCGCGATAAAGTTCAAATTGACGTCATCCAGTGTGACGAGCGACTAGGAACGAGAATGTCTCAACTTCAAATTTCAGAAGGACCGTTGTGGCCATGCACCCCAACCTCTCCACTGAAACCAGAAATTCCATTTCTCCCTTCCCCGTCGCTAAAATTTTGCGGTGCGCCCTCCCCGAGCTTCGCGAGGTTTTGCGAGAAACATATATACAACTATAGTATAGACAGTATAGACAACTATACTTTAAATGAAACGATCATGTAGAAATAATCACTACTAATGCTGCCAAATGCTTGTACACATTACGGCAGTAAAAACGTAAACGAGAATGCAAGGGACAGTGACTACACTGTAACTCAGTCAGGTTAGTCACTCAAACTTGTTGCTACACTGTGCTGATGAGCCGCAATAACGGCGAAATAGCTATCCACAGTTGCATTTTTTTTTTAAGTTTTTTTTTTTTTAAAACTTTCGGTTTGGTCTCAATCATGCCATTGTTGTCGAAGTCAGTGAGGCCTAAAAAAAAATACTGACTCGATCGGCCCACATGACTGGCGAGTGATATAACGTTTTATACAGTGCTAGGATTCCGAGTTATACAATTTAAAGTATAGAGCGACGCAAGTGTTCACTAGCACGCTTTTATTTTCTAGTTCTAAGGAACACTAGTGTTCTTTAAGTGGTTTCACGAGTGAGACCACTTCTTACAACAGAATCTACCAACCGCTCCTACAAAGCAATGGTCAATCTATTCTAGAATACTGTGACGTAACTTGGCATGGCTGCAGCAAGGAAAACGAACTCAAGATTGAACGATTACAAGGACGAACTGGCAGAATAATCCTCAAGAATACGCGGGATCTATCAAGTGATGCAATTATTAGTCGTCTGGGATTGAAGGCATTATCAGAGCGACGAGAGGAACACGTAAAACAATTACTGGTTATCAAATGCATTCAGGGGTGTGTCCCTGAAACATTCACTAATTATTTTAACACGAAACGCTGTGACATCCATTCGCACAACACTAGCCACAGTAATGATCTTTTTATAGAAAAAAATTAAAGGGGCAGTATCACGAGGTTCACGCGGCACTGTTCATTGTTCTTGCACCGGAATTTTGGACATATCACTGTTAAAAGTGATTTTTTTTTTTGTTTCGGTTATCAAAACGGATTTTTTGATTCAACAAATACCTCCCGCACTTCCCGACGGCCTTTATGAATTTGCCTAAGCAAACTTGAAAACATGGGCCGACGTTTTCAAGTTTCGACCTCATGATACTGCCCCTTTAAGTTAGAGATTACAAAACGTGCGTAATCTTATAAGGATGCGGCACTTTTTAATTCTTAAATTCTTATCCGTAGCAAGTTAAATATAGTGTTTTATAGACTAAAATTTATAATTTTTTATCCATAATTATATATGAAAATTTTCTGTAAATTTCTTATTTTAGTTTTATTTTATAGGGCCCACACTGATAACAGTTGTATAACCCCGTGGCTACCCTGTTTAAATATTTGTTGTTATTGTTATTATTATTATTACAAATGCGTAAGATAATTCCTAACAATAACCATCGGTTACAACGGAGCCACTTATACGAAAGAAATAAGCCGCGGCTTTTGTAAGCCGTGAACTGACCGTATAAAGCGTAAAGAATCACCGTTCGCGTCTTACACAAGTCACGGCTTGTGTAAGACGCGGCTTAAATAAGCCGCGGGTTTAGAGCTAGTCGTACATAAGCTGCGGCTTATGTAAGCCGCAAACCTGCTCGTATACATTTACATTTACATTTATTACAATTCATGGCTAAAAAAAATAGAAATAAATTACATTACAAAAAAATATATATTATAAACTAGAGATAGCCATAGGAGGTCCGCAAAACATTCTAGGCGGACCCCAATGTTCAAAACACGTTAAAAGAATTAATAAAAAATTTTATACTAAAATTACAATTACAAATTACAATTAAAAAATAGTATTAATCTAAAAAATTCAGTATATTTTAATTAACGTTGTCGGATGAAAGCTCAAAGCCAAGACCGCAAGGCAGTATGGTTAGTTGTAAATAGCCATTGCATAAAAATCCCATACTACCTTGCCGTCTTGGCTTTTCGCCTTTTTCATCCGACAACGTTAATAGGCCATTTCCGAGTTGCCTTTAGCCTCTCTATCAAAGCGAGGCTAGGTGCAAAACCTTTCATATGAAAATGAGTTTTCATTCACATGCAAATACGTTTTATTTGCATGTGAATGAAAACTCATTTTCATATGAAAGGTTTCGCACCTAGCGTCGCTTTGATAGAGAGGCTAAAGGCAATTCGTAAATGGCCTATTGAAATAGCTGTATAGGGTTCGCGGCTTATCTAAGAAGGGGAACACGTACTGCGCACCGTAGGTTTAGCTTACGCGATCTCTTGCGAGCTCCTGCTCTACAAGCGTCTTTCCAAGAAGAGAAAAAGCCGAAAAAATCGAAAAGAAATTGTTGGTCTCATGCTGAGGAGAAAGTTTCTCTAAATCTTCAAGGATACCAAAGTTTCAGAAGAACCTAATATTTGCATGACATCGGTCGGGGTAGGTTTGTGTTTACATTGCTTAAAATTTTGCCGATTATTTTTGTTTATAGCTTTCTCAAGCTTCAGCTTTGGCTTGTAAAATCTTATCTCACAGTGGTCTTATTGGACGCGAACCATTTATACGAGCACTTTGCGTCTTATGTAAGCCGCGCTCGTATAGCGTTCCACCCAGGTGACGTCATATTTGGCAGCATTGCATTGTGGGATCGAAATGCGGACAAATATTTCAAAATGGCTGCCTCGGAAACACCAGTTTTTGCGATTCCTGTACATGTTGTGGATAATTGTCGAGTTGTACCCAAGAACAGTTCGTAGCACCTGCTTTTTTCGTAGCTACCTGCATAGTTCTTAAATGTTTGTACGCATTTTAATCCCTTGATGTGCGCGCCAATTCTATTTTTAGAATCTGGGCGGAACGCTATTAATGGGTCAGTTCGCCAACCTCGTTCCCTTCGCGGCTTACGTAAGCTGTAGCTTATTTCTTTCAAATAAATGGCCCTATTACGTGTTCGATCAGATCAATTTGTATAGAGTATTTTCAGTTATGTTATATCAAAATTCAGAAAATTTAAACAACAGTTTTCGATTCCAAAATGTTTATGGAATTGCAGAGAGTTTAAAACTACACATATGGGCTAAATGATGAAGCGCAAGAGCATTTCGTTCAAGAGTTATAGGCGAACGAGTATTAGACATCGCCAAAGGGTGGATACTGCAAATTAGTGACCCTATCTAAGGAATATCTAAGGATCACAATACCAAAAATACCAAAAAGGATACCCTATTTAAAGACTGAGCACCTCAAAAACCCTACCCTATCGGGCGGCACATACCTATATAGTGTATATAAGGGAGTACCCCCCCCCCCCCCCCTCCGGGATAGAGCGCGACCACGACCACGAACGCGACCATTGCGACTTTTCGGGCGACTTTCCGCTCGAAAGTTCGCACGAACCTCCGTTCATACAGTTAGCGGTAATTCGGGCTGTGACAGTCGCAATGTGTGCTGCCATGCACCATCTCATGAAAATGGCAGCAAATGCCTCAGACACGGTCAAGCTCAAATCATACCGTCCAGAAGGACGTCGGACACCTTATTGAGACTTATATAACGGAGTAACTGGTTAGCTTTCAGTTGAGGTTGGGGATAGCAGTTTATATAGTTAAATTTAGGACTAAGCAACCCGAGAAGCTAGGTGGTACAGTGGTACAGTGGTACGGTGGGCTATGCAAGTCTAAGCCTAGCTGAGGTCACAGGTTCAATCCAGAAACTCTTCAACTCGCTGGCAAGACACTGAACTAAAAATACTTAAGTATTACTTATATGTATTCGTTATCAAGGCGCTTGCCGCTAAAAATACACCATTCACCATTCTTTATTTACTCTCGCACAGCCTTTGAAAAATTACAAAAACCCTCTTTGATTTTTCTTCCTTAATTAGAGAATACTGTCCCGCCAAAATAACTAATTTATGCTTTCTTGATTTCCACGTTATATCACCAAATACCACCAAAATATACAACTTTATTAGATAAAAAGGATCTATAAAGGCTGGTTTTCACTAACGACGGGGTCGGAGTCGGAGTCGTAATCAGAAGCGCAGAGCGTTACGATCGGAAGAAGACTACGGAGTCATAAGCGGAATCGGAAGAAAATGGAACCGTTCTGATTCTTCCGACTCCGATTCCGTCGAGCTTATGACTCCGCTTACGACTCCGATTCTCGATTTTCACTAGGTCAGAAGCGCTCTTACGACTCCGACTCCGACTCCGACTCCGACTCCGACTCCGATTCCGACTCCGACTCCGACTCCGACTCCGACTCCGACTCCGACTCCGACTCCGACTCCGACTCCGACTCCGACTCCGACTCCGACTCCGACTCCGACTCCGACTCCGACTCCGTCGCCAGTGAAAACCAGCCTTAAGCAAAACAGAAGCATTAGTTTGGAGATAAAGTGCAGTTCACATTGCAGTGGGATGGAAGTGGTTTACACTTGATCAAATTCGATTTCGTGTCACCCATACAGGTGGTCAAGAAATCAAACTACCACATGGCGGCCATGTTGGAAGAATAAAATGCGGTGGTGACTAGAATCAGGTTGGACACCTTATTGAGACTTATATAACGGAGTAACTGGTTAGCTTTCAGTTGAGGTTAGGGTTAGCAATTTAAGCAGTTAAATTTAGGACTAAGCAACCCGAGAAGCTAGGTGGTACAGTGGTGCGGTAGGCTATGTAACCCTAAGTCTAGCTGAGGTCACAGGTTCAATCCTGAGTGGGGATTTCAGATTTTCTTTTTTTACACTTAAAAATTTATTGAAAATAAATTCTAAGTGTCGACAATAAGTGTCCGAGGTGATCCAACCTGATTTTGGAGTATCCATTCTAGTGACGACCATAAAATGCTTTGTTTTTGCCCGTCCAGCCTCGCAGTGAAAAAGTTTAAAACGAGGTTGGACGGACAAAAATCTTTTGTTTTTATACAAAATGGCGGGGCGTGAAAGGCCTATTCTTGTATGAGAATTTTTACCCGTTAAGCCGTTATTTCACGGTCTCTTTAGTTAATATTTTTTTTCCTTTCATCACGTTTGGCGAGTTTTTTTTTTTTATTTCAAGATAATAATGAAAGCTTTAAGGGACATTGTCACGCAGATTTTGCTGTCTTTTGGTCAAAATACACCAAATAGTTGACAGAGTACCTTTGCTCAAACATGAAATTGCTCTTAAAACACCAAGGAAAAATAACAAGTGATTTCTTTAAAAAACGAACAAACTATAATCAGTTTTTCTGTGATTTTTCTACGACACTTGGGAGGAACTTAAAAAAATTGGCCATTTTTTTCAAGTTGCAATCCATTTCCATTCTGGCCATCCGCAGCCAAAGATAACGAATTATAGTTTCTGTGCGCTGGTAGAGTATTTGTTAACAAAACTGGACCATTATTTTTAGGCTAGCCCCTGAAGAAGCTTTGATTCGCTAAGCGAAGTATTGGGCACTATTATAGTCCACTTTTATTTTACTTTATTTGCTTCTGCTTCTGTTTTTCTGCCGTGAGGATCAGGTTGCCGTTTCTTTTGTTTCCCTTTGAATACCGATCTAGGTCTAGAAATCCAAATCCGGCCATTCTCAACGGTTTGTTGCAGTGATCGTGCATTCTATGTTTCCGTTTTATAATCATAACAACACCATATATCAGTCAGAACGGTATTCCATTAAACAAAGGCTTTCACTGACACGTTCGTGCCAGTGGTGTTACGAAACAAAGCCTCAAGAGGCCCGGGGAAAGGATATCCAAACATCTCAAAACTACTGTGATAAACACTTCCCAGCTGCAAGATCCACTCAAGTGGGAGCTGTGAATAGTACTTTAACAATTCACGACGCGTATCGGTGTACTTCGCAATTGGAAACGAAGTCAAATTATAAACTCCAGTTTTCCTTAACACATAGTTTGCATCCTCAGATAGAAATTCAAAGCGTCCTATGAAGGTGTAGTTCACTTTGCATGGCCTGCAAATTTCATCATACGTGCCCCAATGCCAGTTCAGTTTCTTATGTACCCCATCCTTTAAGATATACTCTATGAATTCTGGGAATGTGACGTCAGCGCCTGCTCGCAGTGCTTGCTGGGTAGCATTTGGGCGAAATTTGGCAATAATTTCCCTGCCATATGTTTCGAGATAACGATGGTCTACAGGCCTTTTTAAAACGAACTTGTCTTTGTAAGCTGATAACAAACGTTCGAAAGGTTCGCGGACGAACATAAATTTATATGACCTTGAGAAGAAATTACTTATGTTGGTTGCGTTGTACTGTTGAAGGGTGGTGCGTACCTGCTGGCTTTGAAATCTTAGCTGTTTTATTGATTTCCGCAACTGTCTACTCGCCACTTTGGGTGTTATGCAATACAGGATTGGGGGTGATTCGATGACATGGAAACGAGTAAAACCAGCAGGCAGCCGTGAGTTGTGAGGATTCGCACCGCAGTAGTCTGCCAAACGCCTTTTCACTTCACGCTGTCTTCTTTCTACGCTAGCATCAAATTTGTTACTCTGTAAACAAAAGAAGAAAGTCACTTTCTTACGCGCGATTGTGTATATCCCTCAAGAGTTAAAAGCATACTTACCTCTATTTTTTCCAGCCGCGGCAAATTAACATTCCTGATCGGACGATTTGGATGAACAGAAGCTAGATTAAAAGCAATACAGAGCCATACATTACTACAACAACCCCACAGAAATACTTGAGCTATATATAATTAAGGGATATAAAATGTAATGTTACGCTGAGATCTTTATGGACCTAATTGTATTTCAGGAAGTCAGTAATTGCTGTATAAACTGAGTTTATATAGCAACAAGAGGCTCCAGGCAGCCTACACTCATGCGCATGCGTAAGAAAGTTTCATGGTATATTTGAAACATGATAAGAAGATGTCCGACATGGAGAAGAGTTTCTCCTTTCATTCAGTCATCGTTCCTGCAAACCACGTTGTTTACTATTGAATGTTCTGTAAATGAAGGCTGTACCACAATGAAGCCAGTGATTCTTCTACGTCTTATATATACCAAACGTGAACATTAGTAATGTAAGTAGGGTTGTAGGAGACGCTGTCGTGACACTTCAGTAACGCTGTTTTACCGGAAGTGGGAGTAACCGGAAGTCACTAAACAGGAAGTGTAAATGGCAAAGCTGTGAACTGGAAGAGCACAATTTAAAATATGCGTGCATAAATTTGCATGCAAAATCGGAACACCAAAAAAAAAGAAAAATAAGAAAAACGGAGGCCATTTTATAACTCATGCGCATGAGTAATTACTGACTTAATGAAAATTATATTATTAGGTCCATAAAGATCTCAGTGTAGTTTTCAGAACCATGTTCCAAACATTAATCGTCAGTTATGATTCACCCGTCATGATTGGGCTGGTTCAGGTCCACTAGCGACGTAATCGGAAGCGAAGTCAGAGGTCCGTTTACACATGCGATTTTTGATGCGATTTTTGTCGCGCTCTCCAATGCAACTTTTGTCGCAAGTATTAACTAGCGGCGATTTCCTGTGCGATTTGGGTGCGACCAATCAATCAATCAATCAATCAATCAATCAATAAACTTTATTTAAATGTCAAAGACCGCCTAGCCAGGGAGAAATCTCCCTTACTAATATGGGGACATTCTAAAAATTAAATTACACTTGCTTTGGCTGTGATTTCCCAAAAATCGCCGCCAAGTTGCGTCAGGTTTCGAACACGTTCCAAACCTCTGCGACATGGCGCGACAAATCGCGCCCAAATCGCACTGAACGCCGCCCGTTTGCACATGCGATGTGAAGATGCAACTTGCGCGCGACAAAAATTGCATCGACAAGTGCGCAAAAATTGCACAAAAAATCGCCTGCATAAACGGGCCTTAAGGTGACTTCCGTTCTAGTGTAAATTAAAACACGTAGTCGCAATCGGAAACGGAAGTTCAATGGAATCGGAAGGATCAGAAGGTTTCCTTTTACTTCCGATTTCGCTTCCGCTTCCGTCACTCACTTACTATCCGCTTCCGTCGTTTTGATTTCCACTAGATCGTAAGGTTCTTGCGATTCCGATTCCGATCATGATTCCGCTTACGTCGCTAGTGGGAACCAAGCAAAAATGGACAGCGAAAGAAATTCACAGATCTTGTTCTTCTTGAAGATTTCTATTTCAGGAAGTAATTATTTGGTATTTGAGCTCATTTTATCTGTCACTTCACAGTTCAACATTGTCTTATCTTGAACGTCCGGTTTGAACATTGTCTTGAACATTGTTATACGGCTGGAATTTTTACGGATCAGTTTTTTTTTCTTAAGCCTCTAAAATACTCAGCTGTATTACACAACTTTTCGCTGAATAATCTCTATGTATTTCGCGCAATATTGGCTCCAATTCAAGTCTTTTAATTAGGCAGAATGGCGACTAAAAGCTAAAAGACTAAAAGACTAAACGACTAAAAGACTAAAAGCTAAAGACTAAAAGCGTAAAGGAACAGTCAATGTTATGACAACTGAATGACAAACCGAATGCTTTGGAATAGCGTGATAGCTAAGGTTTCCCAAGCACATTTAAATGGAGTATTGTCTGTATTGCATGGTGACTTTGCATTTCAAAATAACGCTGAATGTATGTAAGATAGCCTTTCTCCTTTATCAGTCATGAGTATGGCGGTATTTTTATATTTGGAGCGATTTCCTATAAGCTTTTGGAAATCTCTAGCTTAATTAAATGCAAGAACTAAAATTGTAAATTGGAATAAAAACAGATACAATACCTTGGCGTGCAGTTTTCATACTTGGGAACGTAAAGTTAGCACTCCACATAGCATACAAACCTAAACTGATAAGAGCAGAGAGCCAAAGCAGACATTTCGCTTTCCAGATCTGAAGTCGCGTCATATCTACAAATGAACAGAAGACATCTGAAAAATTAAACGTGAGAGAAAACGAACAAAAAATGAAAATTCAAAGACGTATATGTAATTGGAAGTTAATTGTTTGGCTTAAAATAAACGATCTACCCTTTTTCATATGTTCAAGACTATTAAATAATTCAAAACTGTTTTATTTACGTTTGCATTGTTTGTACCGCATGTTATTAATTCTTCAGTTCAAGATCAAAAATTAAAAAAAATGCACTGATAACTTAATATTTTCTTTTTTGAAACCCGGGATAAATAGTGGCTCGAATGTCAGTATACTCTAGTTATTCATTGTAACTTTTTAGTGGTATAAAAAGTCGTTAAAAAGTCACTGACAAAATGTTCTCCTTGCATAATAATAAACTTATAATCAAAGGAACTTGATTTGTAAGAATAGATCAGCGTACTGAAAATAAATAAATATGACGTTAAGTAAAACCACTTAATCGAAAGCTGTCTGTACGCATGCAATTTTGTGTTTCTCTCTTTTTTTCAATCTACGGGTTGTTGCGAGTAATTTGTTTCATTGAAAAGGACGACTGTGTTATTTAGACAGTAAGAAACAAAACCTGAGACTTACAGGTGTAAATGATTGAGCTGAACAGAATCAACTGATAAAATACTTATTTCACTTCTTTTATTACAAGGTACAAATATTTATTTAACTATTTGCTTTTTTAGTTCTGACTTTTCTGTGGAAGAAATAAAGCAAAATTTTGATTAAACCATTTTAATTTCAACCTGGGATTTTCTTTGCATTACAAATCAGTATAGTAATTGAAAGAGTTATTTTCAATTTAGCCTCGGTATGAGGCTAAATTGAAACACACACTCCGACCAACATTACTTTTAGCTACATGTATCGGAAAAGGTGGGAAATAAAGATTTCTCGCTGGCCTTAGCGATAGTGAACAGAAAATTAGCGCAGTCTTTTCACGTAAATTCCAATTCATAATCTTTCGTATAATCGTGGCTTGCTGTTTCAAAACCAACGTTCAATGACAACAACCTCGTTCCCAGGGTCTCTCTTCTTCCCGCCCCCTGGAAGAGAGACCCTGGGAACGAGGTTGCAATGACAAACGTTATAAAAATCAAAGTGCCCATGGGCTATCTCCTGTAAGTTTTTTTTCCATCATGCAATGCTGTCATATTATGTCCGAATGTCGTCTTGGATATTACAATTAGGCGTTTAGGTCGGGGTACGTGTTTTTTTTTAGTTGAATTTCTCTTTTGTTGTAGCCTGTTCCAGGCGTTCAGATAGTGGGGAAAGCGCGAATAGTTGGGGAAGGCGCAAAGAAAAACGAGCGAAAAAAAAGCGGGGAGATTGGGGAGACGAAGCTCGCTTTTATTCGCGCCTTCCCCAACTATTCGCGCTTTTCCCACTATCTGGACGCCTGGAACAGGCTACTTTTGTTGTTACTATGAGTGACGACGAATGACCAGGTTAGTGTATGTGATTACGCATGACGACGAGGAATGACGTCATTATTAAGTCGTTATCACGTCATTTTTCAATCAAATTTTCATTTTTAAACTTGAAATGGGGTAAGACGTATATAATAAACGCTTTTGGAACATCCGGTGATAATACCGTGAATGTCTTGAAATTCCGAATAGTGAGAATGATGTAAGAAACCCTGAGACGATGCTGTTGTCGCTAGATCTGGGCTAGTCTTCTTCAAAACTGATAACGAGCAAAGCAAACAAACCGCTTATTTTCCAGCATGAGAGAACGTATGCGGCTTCTACTGCAAGTAGCGCTTAACGCAGAGATTGAATAATTGTGGTTACATAAGATGATTTAATCTTATTAAATATGTCATACAACCGAAGGTGTACCAGCAATCTTAAATTTATGTCAATTTCCCTTTCGCGCCGGAATATACTTATTTTTGCCACTGTGCTGCAACCCGGGAGGTTTATCTTTGTGATGTCGTTAATGTTGCACACCATTTCTCTAGTTAGCTGGCCTAACTGTTTTCAAGATTTTTATTATTTGAATTTCTAAAATGATTATCTAGCCACCAAATTTTAAAGAAAATACCGCAGAATTCAAAGGAAACATATGGCGTTATCACACAATTTCATTTAAAGCAAGAACGATATACTTGAAACGCAAATGGCAAATGGTCCGATTGTTTTAATAGAGTGTTTGCACATGACGTCATAAAAATTAAAAAAATCTTAACTGTACATCCTACAATAGTGTTTCTAACATGGTATGTGGATACCAGTGTTATAATCGTTCACAAAATGTTTCAGGTTTTAACGATGTTTTTGTTTCCTATTTATGAAGGTTTTAAATGTGTCACGCAATTCGTCACGCTATTTCAGATAAATAAACAAAATTGAACCAGTTGAAAGTTATTTTTGAATTATAGCGGAGATCTCGCGGGCCGAAGGCCCGCTCGCGGAGCTCCATACTCACAGAACCTATACCCGCCATTTTTCATAGTCATGGCTAGCGGAATGTTTCGCGAGCGCGTCCGTGCATGTGTCCCTCCGTCCGTGCGTTGCGCAGGGCTAGCTCGCGGGCGCGTATGACGTCGCAAAACATGCACGCATGACGTCACGCAACGTCAGGGATCTTAGCAATTTTGAAACCAAAGGGAGGCTTTGTTAATCGCGCGGCTACACGGCCAATTTCACGTCCGCTGTAGTAAACAGTCTAGGTTGTTGAGTTTAGCCGAGAAAACCGACTACAAAGTCGTTTTTACCTGCATTTTTTCGCGGTTTGCTACTCAAGATAATTGATACTCAGAAGCCGCTATAGTGGAAAAAGAAGAGTGGAAAAGGAAGCCCTTTCAGGGATAAAATCATGATTCGAGGAACTTCGTACGTTTTTATCAATTCGGGAACAATGCAGGGAGATGTTTCTTCTTCCAATTTCAGAACCTAAAAAGCGGAGATTTAAAGAAATTCCAAGCAGTAGAGGTACTTAAAGGTAAAACAGATTACATTTTTCGATGGGAATTTATGTTGATATCAATCTGCGATTTACATTTTCTTTGTGTTCTCGTTAGCTTTGGAGAATTGTTTATAAAACGTGCTCAAATTCAGTCGTATTGATTTCTTGAATTTCATCGAAGACAGCTCTACCTCGATGCGCTATAACTGGTACGCGTTTTGCTTTTAAACATAAACTTATGGACATTTGAATAAAATTTTTCAAAAGAAGATTGTGTTGTCCATGTTTATGTGTTTGTTCATTCATAACATAGATAGAGCGTTTTCACTCACGTGACCAGTGGCCATATTGGTTTACTGAAACAAAAGAAAATGGATTGGTTTGGTACACCAATATGGCCGCCAATATGGCCGCCATTTCTTTGTTCTGGAACACCAATATGGCCGCCGTGACGTCAGATGAAAACGCTCTATTGAAAGCGATTTTATGTAAATAAAACAAGACTTGGATTTTATAATTCTAACCACTCACGTCCTCTTATGCAAAGATGTCTGTGTATTTTTTTTGCAATTTTGATTTCCAAATCAGTTTCTCGGGCAATTTTCGAAACGCAACAGTTGTATTTTATTCGGAAATTAGCCGTCATACTAGTTATTCTAGACTGAGAAAAAGTTGTTTTTGTGAACTTTTGTACTGTCTAAATGAACTGTGCAGACAGTCGCGTAATACTGTTTTTGAGAATTGCTAAAATTGAAAAATAGCCCGGTCGTCAATCTTAATTCTTGTGCTTCCGACCTTTCACCTTAGTTAAGGTAATTCCCTGGAAAAAGAATCTGTCATAGATTTGTAATGAAACTTGGCACAAATATTGAACAAGTCATGAAGGTTCCAAAATTGCAACAAAAATGAGGGGTCACCGTGCTCGTTTTAGTGGTATACTGCTGACGAATGCAGTGTTTAAAGGCGTTTTCAGGCAATAACCGCGTGAAGCTAATATGCTCAATATTTCCACTGCATATTGATATTTTGCGTATAAGTTGACTTTATACATATGTATAATCGTCTGTATCATAGAAAACGTGTCCAAAAAGCTTCAAATTTACTGAACACTCGAACAGTAGACGGTTGTTTGGTGTGCGGTCCTCTACCCAAAATGGCTTTCTTCGTAGGATTTCTATAAACTGTGCAAAATCTGATCATAGATTTTTGCTCACTTTTTAAATTTGCGTTGGGAACACTGTCCTAATTGAATTTATGCAGTATAAAATGGGGGTCACCGTGCTCGATTTTGCGCTAGCGCTCACAGAGTCCTTTTCTATCGTGGGAAAGGCCGGCTTTCCTCACAAAAGCCGCCATTTTTTTCAATCTGATGTCGCAATGTTTATGCGCAGTAGGGATGCGCAGTGCAAAACCAGGGAATCACCTTAAGCTTATCATCAGCTTTCTGTTCAGAAAGCTACGCTGTTAGTCTTAGCTTATCTATGTAAATTATATGCTTATAAGCCGATTTAATTGTACTTATAGTGAATGCAATATTTTGTGATGAGATGTTTGGTGTAATTGAGACTAAGTCCAATGGCATTGTTTTCTTCTAGCTTACCGGCCTTATCTGCAGACTCTGCAGACTCTCTGCAGTAATTGCTTCAAAGAAACTATCGTTTACATGCATGAAATGTAATTCAACTTTCACTATCAAACTACAGAGCTGGTTGCTCATGTAATAAAATTGCATATTTGTAGTGAATTCTGGCCGTTTCTCCACGAAACGGTGCGTTTTAAGAAGGTTCAATGGGGCGCATTTTCGTGGACGCGCCTGTTCGCGAACATTAACCCCACCTACTCTTGCGCCTGCTGTGGAAACCACCCGCAGAGATAGTAGATTTCAAACACCATTCATTGGCTGTGTTTTCACGTAGCGGTTTTTCTCGCTTAACATTCCTGTAGGTGATTTGTTTACTGACCGCGTTAAGCAGCTTAAAAAATTTATGCGTTTTCACGGACAGAACTTTATTCATTTTTCTTATACCATGCGCGATATATTTTCTTTTGTTAAAACAATAGAAAATTAGAACACAAAAGAACGACAATACAATGCCCTTCTTTGTTGTTTGAACGCTGGCGAAATGTGATTGGCCGAAATTAATTGCTTAAGCGACCTGGTTTGGTGGCTTAAATTTCATGAGAATTCTATTGTAGTTCGCCGACTCGCTTAACTTTAAGCGAGTTGGACAAGCAACTGTTTTCACGAGATTTCCGACTGTCACTCGCTCAGCGACTTGAAAAATCGCTTGTGAAAACACGGCCATTAACATCAAAATTCGAAGATGCGCAGAGAGTTAGTTTTCACTGTGTATTTAGTTTTACCAGACCGACAACTAAAACATTTTTTGGTGTCACTCACTTGATATTCAGTGGGATTTAGAAAAAGCCACCGACAGACTTATTTTCATCTGGATAGCACTATTACTCCAATGCCAAAACGATACTTACATAACAATAGCCCATCACGCCAATAGTCATGAACTAACTTCCTTCGAACGGACTTAAAGGGACACTGTCACCTATTTTTAGTATCACCCATCCTTAACTGATTTCATTTTTTAATACATCTCAAGTACGCAACGGAACTTACTTAACATGTCCGACCGCCGATGCTCAAACCAGTCGAAATTCCTATTTATTGATTTAAAAATGGACGATATTCACTCGCAACTTGAATTCACCAATGAGAGAATTAAAAAGTTATTAAATTTATAATGCAGTCTCAGGGGTAAGCCAGTCTATATATGTATTACCAACCTTTTTAAAGCCACGATTAGCTCTGCCTTTAATTAACTCGGATTCTTTACTTTGGTCAAGCCTGCATTGCATGCACACAATGATATATTACTAATAATTGCACACGATATACAACATTATATCTCCGAGTAAAATGTAAGGATAACTTGGATTTTGATCAGTCAATGACGCCTATTGGTTGGCTTTGTAAATAGAGTTTGCGAAAGTTTTCTTTTTGTGCAGAAAATACCACAACAACGACCAATTAAGAAGTGGCCCTTTTTTTCTAGGTGTCGACATGTCGAAAATAGGGTCACTCAAATTTGCACAAAGTCAAAAGAGACTTATTAAGTTGTGAAGTAACAGTACTAGACCCCCAAGAATTAGTTTATGAAACATGATAAAAAACCAATTTTTCTAACACATCCACCGTACTAGTTCACGGAACTAAGAGAAACTTGAGAGTGTCGCATAGATTAATGACATGACGTTATTATTGTTGAGACACATTGAAAACATTATCTCATCTTTTGAGACAAAATGTTTTACAGAAATAACTGGAAAATACATATATATTAGAAGCGAAGCATTTTGTAAGATGCAGTGAAAATTGTAATAATACCTTACATGATAAAATTAATTCTACTTTCGTTTCAGTTTTCGGTTCATATTTATTTATGATTTGTATTCTAACTGAGCATTCCGTGTTTTCTGGTTTTAAGAGATCAGCATGCATTGCTGATAATTTCAGTAAAGCTAAATATTATGCTTTCAAAAGTAATGTTCCGGCGATTTCTAATTGAGAAAAAAAGCAATATTACATAATTGCATATTTGCTGTTGGATCTTGATGGCAACCATATTGGTGAAACTGCGCCTTAAACGCTTAAACGTTAACATCATTTTAAATACAATCACTGACCGGTACCCGTTATCTAGTCGACAAAAGGATCACTTCAATCATGATGAAGTCAAACAAACTCATTGCGTTTTCAAACAACATTCTAGACCTCCAAGAATTTGTTTAACTATATACAAGAGAAACGATCAAAACCATTTATTCTAACACCGCCACCATCTTCGTTCACAAAACCAACAAATTAGAAACATTTCACGACTTATAAACAGGGTTAAACTATAAAGCCTGGATAACTGCCTATAGTTTGAACAGTATGGCTTTGTGGGAAATTGGACAAGCCAAATTGTCTAGAATGATCTTTTTATGTTATTATATTTAGTCATACCTCCCACTCTACATTCAAATTAATGCTTGGATAATTGGGCAGGTGATTGCGAAATTTAATCGGAAATATTGAGTCTCCTTAATTTCGATTAACTGAGACTCAGCTTAAAGAACTTTTCCTTTGCTTTTAGCGGATATCATTAACATTATCGAGTGTCGGCCATTTTAATTTCAGTGGATGTTTCCGTCCGATTAATTTAGCGCAGTATAAAGTAGTGAAAAGCAAGTGGCGTGTATAACTTGTTGTTGTTATTATTACTATTAAAAAATAAAAAAATAAAAAAAAAATTATTATTATTATTATTATTGTTATTATTATTATTATTATTATTATTATTATTATTATTATTATTATTATTATTACATCTCCGTACGTTAAAAATATACGATTTTCATTTGTCTATTTTGTGGGAAAATGGACAAGCAAAATGGTCTAGAATTGTATATTTTTTTATGAAATTATATTTAGTCATATCTCTCACTCTTCATTAAAATTAATGCTTGGATAATTAGGTAGGTGAAAAAGAAATTTAGTCGGAAATACTGAGTTTCCTGAATTTCGGTTAATCGACGCTTAGCTTGAAGAACGTTTAATTTCCTTTGCTTTTAGCAGATATAATTAACAACGTTGAGTGTCTAAGGCCCCGTCCACACTTATCCGGATATTTTTTAATCCGCAACTTTTTTGTTGCGGATTGGCCTTCCGTCCACACGTATCCGGCGAATTCGGGCAAATACGATTCGAATACGCTACGTGTGGACGCGAATATTTTCTAATCCGTAACAAAAAAGTTGCGGATTCAAAAATATCCGGATACGTGTAGACGGGGCCTAAGTGTAAGACCTCTTCCAAACATAGTTTTAACAAGTTTCTCGCATCGGTAATTGACGCAATGAATGACAGCGGGGGATATTACCTGATGTAAATACAGCACCACGAATTATATTATTTATTTACATGAATAAACCCAAACGGCAGTTCCCGCGAAAATTATTTTTTGAGCACGTCTTGAAATGAAAAGTTAAAGGTAAGTTGCAAAATGTGTTATGATAAACTAGTTATTTAAAATATTTAAAGATTTTTATGGTTCAGCTTTTATGTGTTTCGTTTTTCATGCTAAGAAAAGATAACTATAATATGCAAATCTAACTTCAAGCCTTTGTGTACGGCAGATTTGATTTTTTGTTCGGTCCGACTGCTTAATTCTCAATTACTTAGAATGCATGTGGAACGCAAAGAACTGTCGATTTATAGCTGATATACTAATTACTCATGCGCGTAGCGGCATGAGTTATAAAATGAGCTCTGTTTTTCTTTTTTTTTTATTATTTTTTTTGGTGTCACGATTTTGCATGCAAATTTATGCACGCATATTTTAAATTGGCACTTCCGATTCATAGACTTCCTGTTTAGTGACTTCCGGCTACTCCCACTTCCAGTAAAACAGCGTAACTGAAGTGTCACGACAGCATCTCCTACAACCCTACTTACATTACTAATGTTCACGTCAGGTATATATAAGACGTAGAACAATCACTGATTGTGGTACAGCCTTAATTTACAAAACATTCAATAGTAAAGAACGCAGTTTGCAGGAACGATGACTGAATGAAAGGAGTAACTCTTCTTCATATCGGACATCTTCTTATCATGTTTAAAATATATCATAAACCTTTCGTACGCATGCGCATGAGTATAGGATGCTTGCAGCTTCTTGTTGACTAACAACCCGGAATGTAGTTTACTTACAACTATAGCGAGGTAAATTGATTGTGTTTCTCTGCTTAACAGTTTTAATATAACATTATATAATAATGTACTATAATTTAATGTTATATATATTTTACCTTATTTCTAAGAACTAGAAATGCGCTCATTTTCGCCTCTTCCTTTTGTTGTTAGGTTACACAGTTTTTAATTGTACAAACAATACGGCAGGCCCTTGTTTTACAAACACCCTAATCCATTGCTTAAAAAAAACACTTAGGTCTCTGATCTTGTCATTCTTGATGTTCTTACGAGTTTTTGAGAACAATAGTCATTTTTTAGTTATTTTTTCTTATAATTTTTTATGTTCAACTAGCCGAGGCGCGTTTCAGGCTCTGTCATCAAAGGCTAGTGAGTAGTTTCCAACGCAAGTTATTTCCCGGGACATTTTTCTTTCGCATTTTCGTGTGTCTCATGGCTTCTAAACTCAGAACGGGATTACTAAATATAAGTAAATTTTCTCGAAGTCCAGAGAATTCTTACACAATACTCAGTGATGGGTATACACATAGGAATTAAATAGCAACACGCACGTTTATAGCTGTATACATGTATTGAGAGAAACCACTTGCTTCAGGTTCTTGGTGTCATTTTGATGCAATAGCCCTTATCGTAGATGAGTACGCCACGCCAACATATCAGCGGTTTCTCGCTTTCTTGACCCTTTAGTCTCATTTTGATGTTTACGAGAACCTCTGACGACGATGAGCGTAAACATCAAAACGAGACTACAGGGTCAAGAAAGCGAGAAACCGCTGATATGTTGGCCTGGCGTATTCATCTACGATAAGGGCAATTAGAGGCTGATTCATCTAGCGAATTTCAAATCACATTACATGGTTAATTAATTCTTATTTGGTTTTTTGCTTTTTGCTTTTTGATATGACAACGTTATTGCAATTAGGTGTACTTTTATTTTACGTTTTCTACCCTTTTCTACAGCACAGTTGTAGTCTATTTCTCGGCTTGGGTAAACTATTTCTATGGCCTGTTTTCGAAAACATCTCAGAAGCTACTAAATGTCCTCAGTGGCAAAAAATATGAAAACAGGTGCACAGTAATTATTTTTTGCCTCTTATTGGTGCCTCATCAAGATAATGTTTGTTGTTTGGCGCTGAAACTAAAAATGACAAACCGCTCTGGTATTTTACTATAGGTTAGTATTCTGGCATCATGGGTGGAGACATAAACATCGAGCTGCCAAGGATTTTCATTCCCATGTTTGCTGTTACACAAAGTACGTACGAACATGTAGAATAACGTTACGCGGGAATGATCATCAAAATCTTAAACGCCCCAAATGGTTTTCTGAAGTGTGTTTAGTGGCCCTAAAAGTAAGCACTTTTTAAAGTTAAAAATGCATGAAATGGTATTGACAGTCCTCGTCTAGGCTATAATATTTTATACAGATGCATAATTACTTATAAACTAAGTAAACGTTTCTTCTTCGTCGTCTTCTTCTACCTCTTCTTATTTTTCGTTTTTGTAGGTTTATCTGATAACGTGACAAGATCTCCTCCTTCTCTCATTCCAGGTTACATGCTCAATTTTATTACCTAAAGTATTTTGGAATAATTATTTTACAACTGTCTACTTGTTAAATATTGAAAAGAAGTAATCATCACGTCACGAGCGTGGGACAAAGAAAACAAATTGAGTCCCCGGTCAAACCGCGGTCAAACCGCGGTCAAACGTCCGGGGCGTTTTTCGTTTTATTTAGTGAGATTTTATTTAGTATTAAATGGAGATATGGAAAAGGAAGTATAAAAAAATTAGTTGACGTTACTATCTTTTAATTTTTCTCACTAGGAAAATGATGTTGGCAAATGGTGCCGACAATTCTGCAGTTCACAGTTTTTAAACGCTTAGAACTTTTTTGGTGAACTTTCAAACGTTTCAGTAAATTGACAGTGTATTGGCAATATATTAAATTTAAACAGTGAAAATGACAACCTTAACTTTTAAGTACTTTGCTTAACTTTTGCAAATTTCCCTCGTTTGACCGCGGTTAACGAACCCACATGTATGACCTTCCGCTCACCGGTCGGATGCTCTAATCCAGGGGCGGATACAGTGGGTGTGGATCCGCCTCTGGATAGGTAATGGTAACTTTCTTTCCGTATCTCCTTTATATTTATAAAGGGATGCGAGTACCAGACGTTACTCATAGTGTAGATAAACCATTTAAAATGCAAGGCTAGTATAACGGAAATTTAGGGCAGGTTTAATGCCCTAAATTTCCGTTGTACTATAATTTCCATTGTAATTTCCGTTATACTAGCTTACATTTGAAATGTATACACATACATGTTCATGCATTCTACTTCACAGAAAAAAATCTAATCTTGTTGTCATGGCAACCACTGATTGAATTGCCGGGCTTGTTGTTCAAGGCTAGCAAACCTCGCGAATGCTTTTCTCGGTTTTTACACGTTAAATATTCACGATTTTTGGTGAAACAGAATAAACATTCAATAAGTCTCATCTGACAAATCCATTAACACATCGGTACATAATTTTCGGCAATTTACGTTTATTGGGTTTGTGCATGTCTTTTTTTGTGATCGTGAACCAAAAAGTTCCTACTTATTTGCCAATTTTTATAAAAAATTACCGTGTGGAACGAGCTACCGTAAAAACCTCTATATTTTCATGACGTCATCAACATAAACAAAGGCGCGCTTGCGCCATTTTCGTGCCCATGCCTCGCACGCCAAAAAACTGTACATAAATTTTGACAAATATTGCGTGATGAAATACATGTTGTTAGTATTTGAAATCTTTATTTTGTAAATGCCGCAATGAAAAAAAAACTGTGCTTAGACGGCTACTAGGCATGTTTTATGTTTTCAGTACGATAACCTTTTTGCACGCCGAATCCCTGAAGGGACCGGCGATTTTGATGATAAGTATCGTCTGTTCACAGTACTAGATAGTAAGTGCCTTTCCTATGTTTTTCGAAAGTTTTAGTTTTGAGTTCTTTCAAGATATTTTGACGATAACCATAGTGGGTTCACATACTATTCAGTACCGTATGTCATGGATCATTGAGAAACGAAAAAAATGTTCTTTATTTATCGTCGAGGAAGGCTTGCTAAAAAAGAAGGAGTAAAACTCAGGATATAAACTAGGGTGTCATGAGTAAGGAACTAAGTTGTCATAAGAAGTCAGGAAATCAAAATTTATATAAATTTTTCATATCAAAAAAGGATTTGAGTGGTGAACCATACGCGTTTGAAAATACGAGTTTGAAAGAAAAATATTTTCCCATGCAAGGTACGAGTCAGTCTTGTAAAGGTCACCAAATTTAACTCATTAGAATAATACAATACGCGCCGTATTTATGTATGGCTTAACCCTATTCGGCCTGGGCTTTTTTTGAGTTCCTGAGCCTGGGGGGGGGGGCACATTGTGCCCCCCCATCGTAACTTCAAGAGCATTAAGGCTACGACAATGAAACCTAGAGGGTACATAGTACGTCCGAAACTGTTTCCTTTGCGGTCCGTACAATGGAACGATGACGTCATATGACGTAGTTATTAGGTAATTAGTTATACGGCCGCCATCTTGGATCCGCCATCTTGGATTTCTGAAATTTTTTAAAACCTCTTAAAAACCGTCCAAATTGACTCAAAATTAATCAAAACCAATAAATAAACGCTAAATGATGTAAAAATATAAAAGTTATAGCAATAAACATTGTTTTTCTTCATTCAAAGGTTTAAATATGCAAATTTCAAAAAACATGCCTGTCAAAATCTTGTTGCCATGGAAACATCAAGTCACGTGATCAAAAAATTGTCATATAAAATTGTTGCCAGATAAATTTTAGGAAAAGTCACAAAGTTTGATGGCGTTTGAATACATATTAAAGAAGTTATGAACGTTCAAAGTTAGCGCGGGCACTTTGTGCCCCCCCCCAGGCCGAATAGGGTTAAGGCCCGTTTACACGTGCAATTTTTTATGCAAGTTTATCTTTTTACAGTACATCCAAAATCCACATTGTGAATGGTTCGACAAGCCATTGGAGCTTTATGTCATCGGAGGAGTGGAGTAAAGTTAATGTCCAACCGTACGAGAATTTGCGATAGTCCTACTGATTACTTAAACTACTACGACAAAAACTCAACCGGCTCAAATAATTATCAACAACCTAGCAACATTTTGCAATAATAAACAATCGATAGTGAAACATGTTTTCAAATGAACGGAGTAGGACCATTCTGTCGCTGGGTAATATGTAATCAAATTTACCTCAGTTAGTAGAGCCGCTTCCAATGCAGAAGTGTTACTCAACGAAATGTACAAACAATGTAATTTAAACTCCCTTGCTCAAGGCAAATAGCACTACGAAGCACTTCGAACTTTCCAAATTAATTAACTTTCTCTTAACAAAGAAAACTATTTTAAGAAGTTTAATGGCTGTCGTCTCTTTTGTCTCATGACCCCTTTCAAGACCCCTTTCAACCTTTTAACAGTGCGTAGTTCGACTGGGTCTCTAAACAACAGGGCGCTGTTTCTTTTTGTGTTAGAAATGTGTGAACATTCAATCCATTGTTGATTTGGGTAAGGTGGAAAACGAGGAGCGGAGTGCGGAATGCGGAGTGCGGAGTGCGGAGTGCGGAGTGCGGAGTGCGGAGTGCGGAGTGCGGAAAATGAGGGGTGTGGAAAACGCGGAGTGTGGAAAATGCGGAGTGTGGCAAACGCAAAAATAAAAAGCTTGTATGTGTGTAAAAAATGCTTGTAATAGGAAGCGATATATTCTTTGAAAGTTGATTTAACGCGATTTAATTTAATTAAACTATGAACGATATTAACACTCAGTCCTTGTTCCTATAAAAAATACAATGCATCACTACATTTTCATTACTAAATAGCACGGTATTGGCAGCTATAAATAACAGTAACGAATGTTTTCTTTCATGTCTTTTTAGATGGGGATTTGGATCTTTGAATTATGCCGCTTTTTGGCGTCGATTACATCTATTACCAGAGATCTGATCTATTACCATCCCAGCCATGCGCAATATCATGCGAAAAACCCCCGTTTTTAACGGACGTGTACATATCGACCTCAACACCTACCACTCACTTGATGAATGCCAGAGGAAAACGCTGAAAGAGTGTGGACTGATGGTTAATATCGTTAATTCACAATAATGCTGCGCGCGATGATTTCTTTAAATTGCCTATTCGTAAGTGAACTCTATAGCTACCAATACCGTACAATTTAGCAATGAAAATGCAATGATGCATTGCCTTTTTTATAAGAACAAGAGGCTCCATGCAGCCTTTACTCATGCGCATGCGTAAGAAAGTTTTATGATATATTTTAAACGTGATGAGAAGATGTCCGATATGGAGAAGAGTTACTCCTTTCATTCAGTTATCGTTCCTGCAAACCGCGTTGTTTACTATTGAATGTTTTGGAAATGAAGGCTGTACCACAATGAAGCCAGTGATTCTTCTAACTCTTATATATACCAAACGTGAACATAGTAATGTGTGTAGGGTTGTAAGAGATGAAGTCACTAAACAGGAAGTGCAAATGGCAAAGACATGAACCGGAAGTGCGCAATTTAAAATATGCGTGCATAAATTTGCATGCAAAATCGTGACACAAAAAAAAAAATAAATAACAAGACAAACGGAGCCGAAACCTTACCTCATGCCGCTACGCGCATGAGTAACAAGAACTAATTGTTAAAAGCGTTAATTGATAATAATGCTGCGTGAGTTGACTTCTTTTTTTACCTATTCGTTACAGTAATGTAAGATTTAGCAATGGTAATGTAGTGATACATTGTATTTTTTTATAGGAACAAGGAGTGATTGTTAAAACCGTTAATTCACAATAATGCTGCACGTGTTGATTTCTGTTATTTACCTATTCATTACTGTTCTTTCGTTAATGTGCCATTTAGCAATGAAAATGTATTGATGCAAGTGCGGCTTTTTTTAAAAAAGAACAAGGACCGATTGTTAATATCGTTAACATCACAATAGTACTGCTCGCGTTAACTTTTTTATTTACCTTTTTGTGAAAGTAATGTATTATCTAGCAATGAAAATGCAGTGATGCATTGCTTTTTTTTATACGAACAAGGACTGATAGTTAACAGCGTTAATTCTACGTATTCGTTGCTGTTCTTTATAGTTGTCAATTCCGTGCTATTTAGTACGAAAATGTAGTGATGCAATGTATTTTTTTTTTTTATAGGAACAAGGACTGATTGTTAATATCGTTAATATAGTTTAATTGAATTAAATTGTGTTAAATCAACTTTCAAAGATTATATCGTTTCCTATTACAAGCGCTTTTAACACAGATACAAGCTTTTTATTTTTGCGTTTACCACACTCCGCATTTCCACACTCCTCATTTTCCACACTCCTCGTTTTCTACACTCCTCATTTTCCACACTCCGCGCTTTCCACACTCCTCCGTTTCCACACTCCTCGTTTTCCACCTAACCACCAATTTGTAAAGTGTGTCACGCAATGCGACAAGGGAAAAGTCAAAAGATAAGTATAGGATATTCGCTCCTCTTTCTTCCAGGGGGTTTCTTTCATAGAGATTCGTAGCTTCCCGATTAACATGCTGTCCACTTTACTAATGATGCAGCGAGGCATGGAAGAAGGGCTGGGAAAAACAACAATAACAATTATAACATAGCTGTGACTTCATTTACACATCGACATACACTCAAAGCGTAAAAAAAGTCACGACCACAACACTGACCCCAACACTGTCAGTGAGTCATACATACGTCTTGTGCTCTCGCCACAGAGTTAACTCCGGGGTTTTCAAGACCAAGACCACGACTTGACTGGCTTGGAAGTGATAAAAGCTAAATATATATTCTGTTTTTAACAAACGGCGCGCCATACTAAACAGTGACGTCAGCAAAAGAAAGCCGAATTCTATAAAGATAATCAAACTGACAAAGAATTTATCTAATACTAAAGAGCTTTCACGGGTGTTACCGCTGTGGAAACTAGATTAAATGCTTTCTATTGCGTTCAGAAAATGAACGGAAAGAAAACAGGGAAAGGAAAATAAATCATTGGTTTTCACGCGTGACTAGTAAATAAGTGTACGTACCTCAGGTTTCCACCGCTCGATGACGGTTTGTTTGTTAACCGCCCAAAACACTACTAGGCTAACAAAACAAAACGCTTCGATAAAATTGTTGCCGAGTTTCTTGCTTGGTTTGTTAATAAATCAACAAATTTGACGTGAATTTGACGTGAATTAGTTGAAAGCTACTGGTCCGTTAAAAGTCTGCGCCTGAGCAAACGCTTGAACTTGGTTGTGGATTCAGCGGTCTTTTGGTCTGGTGGCAGAGAGTTCAGAGTGATACTATTCTTAAATTATCCGAAAAATCTGCTTTTTACTGAAAAAAATATGCGGTAACACTGCAAATAATTACTCTTGGCTACCGATAACTGTCAAATATGCAGTGATTTTAACTGTGTTGGAAAGAACACCGGCTTATAACGCAATTTTTGGACTTGGGCTTCTCTTCACAGCGGGGTTAATGGAAAACTTTAGCAGCGGGGATACGTGAAAACTAAATTTTCGGCCGCTCTAAGCTCCTTATGTTCTTTGCTTATGTTCTATAATGAGAACACATCGTCATTATATCTTTTCCACATTAGTGGTTTGGACGGGCTGTGGCGTAATTATTGGTTTCCTTCTTGACCGCCGACATAAAGATATTTGCAAAGGTAACACAGGGTCCAGAGAAGCTCTATTTGATCGTACAAGACGCTATTTTATATCTCGTTAATGCGCATGCGTATTAAACGAGATTTCGGAATCAGTCACGAAAAAAGGGACAAAAGTTGTTAACAAAATTTTGTGGACTTTTGTGGACTTTTGTCCGAAGGGGGGGGGGGGGTTCTTCCTTCTTCTTTATAGAAGCTATATTAGGGCATTGAAGGTATGGTTGGTTAAACCGGTTAGGATTTCAAGAAGGGCGTCACATACTGCACCTAAAATTTTTGGGGAGTACCCCCGGACCTATTGTTAATTTCCCTAGGGTATTGGGATGTCAGAACTTGTCATGAACTTGTCATATCTCACATTACGTTACCGCAAAGGCATTAAGGCCCTGTTTACATGAGGTAGGGTGCCCCTAGGGTGTAGGGCCAACTCTCTTTGTTTGAAAACCTCCAGGGAAAAGAAAGCAAAGAGAGTTGGCCCTACACCCTAGGGGCACCCTACCTCATGTAAACAGGCCCTAAGTTCTTCTTAAGTTTCGATATCTCACGTTACCTATCAGCTTCAATCATTTGTCGTAAAGCCATTAAAGCTGCTTTAGAAGGGTAAAAATAGGTCAAATGCGTTTTTTGGCAAACGCAGTTTGAGAATTTCACGGTGTATTTTTACGAATGGCGACGTTTTAAGAAAGTTAAATGGGACGGGAAAGTTTGTGTTTTAATATGAGCGATATGGCAGAGCAAAATAGCATGAAATTTGCGTTTGTTCTATTTTTGAAACATTGCTATTACGATTTTATTATGCAATAGTATGGGAAAGACGTCATAGTTTTGTTGATTTAGCTACCGTGCACAAGGAAATTTTGCAGATTGTCCGACTGAATTTGTTTTGCGGGAGGAAATTTTTGCGGGTCGCGGAGACAGCTAAAATTTCTGGCCCCGGTTGTTCAAAAGGTGGATAGCGCTATCCACGGGATAAATCACTATCCAGTAGATAACGCAATTGGTTTCCAATTGGTTTCTGGATAGCGATTTATCCGGTGGGTAGCGCTATCTACCTTTTGAACAACCGGGCCCTGCTGGAGGGAAATGCTTGCGGATTTCTGGTCAAGTATAAATAAAATCCAAGGCATCGGTATTAAACTGCAATTTTACTTCCTGACCGTAGGTTTGTATAGTTCCCATAGTTATGGTTGCTGTTCTGGCGCCAATATGAACATAAACAACGAGAAAACTAGTGAGTGAATTATTGTACGTTGTTGTAAACAGTGTTGTAAAAACGTATCAGTATTATGATAACAGTCTCTGGTTCTTTTGAGGACGTGTCTGGAGTTGAATCGGGAATACAAATGACTGTTGTGCAGGTCGCCTCGGAGTTCACTGTTATAAGAGTTATGAGTTATGAGAGTTCACCGTTAAAAAGTTCCTTTTAAGCCGATATACATCATATACATATACATATACATCATTAAAACAAGTTTGAAATTACTAATTACTGTTTTCCTCAAAAATCTCGACAAACTATCAACAACACACCAAAAACAACAATCTTTTAGGAACAAAATTTTACTGCTAAACGAATCCAATACGTATATTTAACTAAACACACAAATTCACTCTGCAATCTCCGCGAGAATTAAACGTGACATCACCTATCTATACTTTACAATCTGTCGAATCTCTCAAAAGTGTTGAATAAATTGGATATTATATTTCGTTATTACAAAAAATTGACATTCGAAGAGTGTGAGGTCACCTTCGCATTTCTCCTGGTCTTCAGATGCCAGAGTTTTATCCAGTTGGTCTAAAAGCCAGCCTAAGCAGCCTTGGCTAGATAAAAAACTTGTTCAGCTGAATGGAGGTTACGATAAAAATCGCGACATTCGCGAATAATATTTTTATCGGAAGTCACGGTTGAATTGTTGGCACGTAACTCTGTAATTGAGTCGCGTGTTTGTCGCTGATTCTCAAGCTGGTAGAATTACTTGGTCGATTTTTCCGCCAGCTCTATTCACTGTTCTTTACTGCGAATAATGGCTCCTTCTAGCTCGTAATCTTTCGATCGTTTTTAGGAGATCTTTGATCTCCGCCAAACGCGTGTGATCATCTATTGTATTTGAATTACCACGAGACAGGATGTTCAAGATTAAATTTCTCACGCTTACGCTCACGGCATCGGTAGTAGGGGGTGGCCGGCAGTTTCTGGAGAAGGGTCGCACGGAGGTTCAGTTTTTTGTTTTGTAGTGCAAATTAGGGCCTTTGTTATTTAAACGTCACTGGGATTACAAAATTTAAATAAGAAAGGAAAACGAAATGAATTCTGGTAGTTGTAGTCAAATGACGCTTTCGTGCAAATGTGGTTACAGGGGGAGTGTGGTTGCTGGTTGCGGTAGTGGGGGCCGGGGGGCCTCTGGTCCCCCCCCCCCCCCCCCTTCCGGGCGCTGGAGCTCCGTGGTTCGCCTCGCGGCGTTTCGCCTTCGGGCAGTCTTTAACAACGTGCTCTGCAGACTGGCACCGGTAGCATAGTATTGGCTGGCCCGTGTACTTAAAAAATAACTCGAGCCCTTGAGTGACTAATTTGCGTGGCACTGCCGGATGCCGTTCTGACCGTTCTCGATGTGCTCGTAGCCCGTGGCTTTAAAGCAAAGCCGGCGGACTGCTCGCGCTTTGAGGTCGCCGTATTGTTCCACGAGTTGTAGCAGGTTTTCATCTGGGAATTCAACGGGAACGAAGCATGACACGTGTAGTGCTTTTTGCCCTAAAAGGTGTAAAGGGATAACGCGGCTTTCGCAGTCAAAGGGTGATGTCGAAGCACTTTCCCCCGTAGAGGGTACAATCCCAACGATTTCTTCCTTTAAGTCCGGTAACGACTGCGCTATACTGAGCGAGTCAAGATCCAGGTTTTCCTCCGCTATCAAGCGGACAGTGAGTTCTAGTGTGGGCGAACGGCTGGTGTGCGGGACGCGCGGCCATCTCCACGTAACGCGAGGGCGAGAAAACTCGCGAGACCAAAACCAAAACCACAAAATTGAAAAGCACGCACTCACCAAAGCGAAGAAGGATGGTTACCAGACGCTTTCTTGCTTGTGGTGAAAAAACGGCACCAAATCTTGTGAAAAAAAAAAGCTCTCCTTAGTCGTCGAAGTTGAGGACTATATTCTGGCTTTTGGTCTTGAAAAAGTGGAGCACTGATGAGAACAGATCCCCCAATGCTGTACAGAAAAGTTGTTAGCAGAGGGTCACGGGTTCCCCTCCTATTGCAAAAAAATAATAATGATAAGGCCCAGCCTATAACATTTTCTAAACACGTCTATTGTATAACCAAATAATAGACCCCATTTTAGTCACTAGCGTGAAAATGTAAACTTTGTAATCGAAAATTAGTGATTTCCTATTTTTAATACCTCAAATGGCTACTGAAATAAAACTACGCCCATTTCGTGATCATAAATTTCTATTGGCTGATTTGCATCATGTGATGTTTTCATGTACGTATTTTAAGTAGACTTCTAAAGGTGCGCTACAACGGCATCTTTACCATATTCACTATATATCAATTCTTCTATTTTGTTTTTATTAACCTCACGTTCTAACGCATTAACGAGATGGCTTTAAGAGCCCTTTGATCTTCGAATCGTCGCCGTCTTGAAAGTTTAACTGATTGCGTTACACAATATGTGCCGCAATCTCGCAGCTTCCGAGCCCGTAGTAATTTGACCCGCGGTACTTATTTTGTGTAACGCAATCAGTTTAACTTTCAAGACAGCGACGATTCAAGGAAAATAGCGTCTTGTACGATCCTCTGGACCCTGTGAAGGTATCTGCCATTTTAGTTTTCCAGGCATTTATGTTCCATGAGTTTGGAGATAATTATTTCCAGAAAAAATTAAATTGAAAATAATTTTCTTTAGGAACTTGTCTTCGTAGAATGTTTGTTTGCTTTACATACAGTGTTTATTCCATCCTCATTTGGGATGTTAGTATATTGGCTAGTTACTGCCCGGCATGAACGGGACGGTAGCTGAAGAGAGACACCCTAGGAACGCAGGGAACGAGGTTATATAGCGTCGTACAGCGTGCGTGAGATATGCAATGCCGGTGAATACCGCTTGGCATTGTGTGAGGTAATGATTTAGTCAAAGTTATCAACGATTGCATGACTAGTACAGTCCGTCAGCGATAAATCCAAATAATAAACCATAAAATCTCAAAATTACAGCTTATTATAAACAAATTCCACTCTGCAAAAGGGCATTTCCGGTATTTCTTATTTCTGCGCCTTTCAATAACATGCGGAATTTGAAATTCAAATCTCCACCAACAGTTGCGTTATTCCCTGCCGTCAATCAGAATTAATACGAAAGCCAACGACCATGTAAAAAAGAAACAAACAAAATGGATCGAAATCTACCAATCATAATGCACGGACGTGACCTTTTGACCTCATTGAAGAGAAGATCTGTTTCCCGAGAGGTAAGCTAAGATGATTGACGGCAGTGTAAAAGGCAACCGTTGGTGAAAATTTAAATTTCAAATTCCGCATGTTATTGAAAGGCGCAGTAACTAAACACCGACTGCTGATCCCGATCCCAAGACTCGTGATCCCAGATCCCCGGGGCTGTGATCCCTGGTCCCATATACCTCGTTACGACCCTGTCAACAGGGCCTCTCAGGACCCTCTCATTCTCGTTCCCAGGGTCTTTTACTGGTTTGTGTCTCTAAAAAGATGCAATTTTCGGGTTGACAACTACACTTTGAGGGTCGTCTTATTTCGTCGATCCGTACGGATCGTACTTTGATTTTTTTGGGTTGTATCAGGTCGATATGGATGAGATAATTCACTTCGACAATTCGTTTTAAAAGGGGACAAATGTGCAGATGGAAAAAAATATTAAAAAAATAGAGAATAGTTTCATATTCACATCTATTAGCAAACTCCGTGGAGTTTGCTAACTAAGGTTTGATGCCCATCATCGACTGATCCTGTTTTTGAGTTTGTCCTATGAGTTTTATGCACGATAGTTCAGGCTGACCCTGCGTGATTAGTGAATGGCGCAGGTATTAATATTCTTTAAAAAAAATAAGAAGCTGTACACAGCTTTAACTCGTGGCGTTTTTAACCCAATGCAGTATTTATTCCCGAGTGTTTTGAGTACTTTTACGGGGAAACATAAAACTATGTCTGAAAAGTAACACTACATTACATTCACTACATTTAGTAGCCGACCGTAGAAACCACGACCGCTAACTGAAATGGCAAGTTACATAAGTCACAAAACTTGCCGGAACAAAAATCCCACAGCAATAATCGGCGACGGGACGGACGATTGAATTGCTACAGTGGAAAAGAAAGGAAGTGAATTAGGATGTGGAAAGGAAATAGGAGACGTGAGCGCGCAGGATAATGGATGACTTTTTTCATAGGAATTTTCGGTCATAATAACAACCTAATGATTGCTCCTGTTTATCATATCTACAGTTTAATGAGGCAAAACAAACTGATGAAAACACAATTAACTGGCGTAATCTTAAAAGACATTTGAAACTCACTTTACGTTTTACTTTTTCCGAATTAGATTTAAAGAATAAGAGTTCAGTCGATACCAATTAAAATTTCTACCTAGTACATCGGTCTATCAACACTGAGCGAAAAAGTCGGTCGTATTTAGCCTAAAGGTATTTACGTTTGCAATGCAATATTTGCGGCCTACAATGAACATAAGATGTATCATCAAAGTTACACTCCAATTCATTCGAAAACTATAGTTACAGCACTAAAGTTTCGACTAGTACGGTAAGGAGTATAGAAACTATAGCTACCTAGATCTTAGATCACGTCAGGTGAGAGACACAGTTTCTTAATTATTGGTACACCCGTCTGTCGACGGCTGCGTTTACTTAATTGTTTCTCCAGCAAAACTCTGCGATGAGTACATCGTGTATTTAGACAGAAGTTTAAAGGCGCGACTAACTAAAAATATGTAGCTATATTGATTTGGGCGCTCATTAGTCTTCAAACTCCAAGAGTGGCGCAGAGACTAATATATATTGAGCTGACTGATATCGTTCTAAGGGCCGGTGCATGGATGAATCGCTTTAGTTCGCCGGCCATGGAAATGAAACCGAGGGCGCTCGAGTAGTAATTTCCTGTGGTATTGTTTCCTATCCTATACAAGGTGGTGGTTCTAGATTTTTGAGTCCGTGAATAAAATCCTTAAGTGTGGCCATTCAGATGAAAGCTTCCAACAGTACTTTCGTGTGGTGCTGTTTATCATGATACTGCCGCCGTGACAAGGCCGGCCGACTTTATAAACTTTTTGAGGTTTGTTGATGAAATCCTACTGACAGTGTGACCAGTCAAACGAAACTTCCTTTAGCAGTACTTTCCTGTGATGCTGTTTATAATGCCGTGCAAGTGTGACCATTCAAATGTATGTAGCCACGTACTGAGTAGTACTTTACCGTGGCACTGTTTATTATGCCGTTCAATTGAGGTGGGTCTAACGTTTCAGATTGTTGATGAAATGAAATCCTACAGTGTCACCATTCAAGCTACTGAGCAGTACTATCCGATGGCAACGTTTGTTTTTCAGTATATTACAAAATGTACTTTGAAATTATTCGCCGCTCTTGGTATATAGTGAAAGGTTTAGAGCGGTTTTAAACGCGTGCTTGATGCACTTGACATTCCAGCATATGATCTTCTGCGGCGAGGTACCTCTTTTGCCACAACGGGTATATCACTTTTAAATGTAGATAGTGGCAAGTCACCTGGCGCATTATTTAGAGTCACAGATCTGCCTCTTGTGTCAGGATTGAAAGTGCCTGCAGACAGCGAGTCCACGGCTATAGGAGGTAAACAATCAAGGGATCTTGACATCCTTTTTTCCCTTGGCCTCTTTAGGATATTATCGTTTTCGTCAGCACCGATGCCTCCTCCCTCGTGTACAGGTGGTAAAACCAGAGAGGTGTTCCTCTCTGTTGTCGAATGTTTCCTCTCTATTGTCGAATTCTTTTTGTATTGAAGTTCAAAGCGATTTTGTGCAGCTCTCAGATGACATATTTCTCGTTCAAACTGCCGCTCCAAGCGACACTTTTCTTTCTGCAAATTCTGTTCTGCAAGTGAATTATGCGCGTTAGCTCGTCTCCAACTCTTGGAGGCCATGAGCTTTTTTTCTGCCGATGTTGTCATCCTCTAACTAGAAAAGAATTGCGTACGACTCTGTTACATTTGGACTCCTCCTAGCGCAGAGAAAAATACTAATTACTCTCAGGGTGTAAGAACAGAGTGGATAAATTGACTCACTGCGGAACGAACTAAACACGTCATATCAAAAGAGCCGTAAGGCAAACTGCACCCATCTGTCTCTTCACATTTGATTGTACAAACGGTTAGAGAACCGTGAAATTAATGCAAAGTATGTTTAAAGGAGTGTTGAACTCATGACTCCAGTGAGTGGCCAAACGTTTTGCAACACACCGAAAAACAAACGGTAGCAAATTAAAGTACTGCTAAGAGCTATACACAAGTAAGAATAGTCACACTGTAATAATTCATCCACAGACTCAAAAGTTAGAACCACCTTGTACAGCATAATTAACAATACCACAGTAAAGTACTGCGCAATAGCTTTTGTTCGAGTGGTTACGCTCAAACGAATTTCGACCGCAGAGAGAAACGTTAAAATTAATTTGTACAGCACAATAAACATTACCAGTGGAAATTGCTGCTCACTAGATTTCATTTGAATGGTCACACTTTAGGATTTCATCCACAGATTCAAAAGTTAGAACCACCTTGTACAGCAAGGTACTGCGCAATATCTTTTGTTCGAGTGGTTACGCTCAAACGAATTTCGACCGCAGAGAGAAACGTTAAAATCAATTTGTACAGCACAATAAACATTACCATTGGAAATTGCTGCTCAGTAGATTTCATTTGAATGGTCACACTTTAGGATTTCATCCACGGACTCAAAAGTTGCAACCACCTTGTACGACATAACAAACAGTACCACAGGGAAGTACTGCTCAGTAGCTTTCATTTGGTCATACTTTAGGATTTTATCCACAGACCCATCAAAAGATCAAAGAAGTTTATTCATGCCACTGATAATTGCAATTTGATAATGTTAACCTTCATTCATGCAGCACTGACGTGTGCCGTGCCGGTTTGCATCTGACGTCAACAAAATTATAAAATTTGAACCACGTTTACTGAGGTCGGTTGCATAAAAGTCTCGAAAACTCGCTTCTATTTACGTCTGCATAACTATAGTCGCCGCCTTAAACGTCCAAATTCAGTTACATAAACCCATGAACTTCAGATAGGCACACTTCGTACTCCTGGCAAGCTGTTCCAAAAACACGGCAGAAACAAAGTTAACGAGAAAGCCAAATTTCGGTTATTTCTGCAAGTACCGGAACACACTGCATTTCTATTGTTTGTGAGGTTTTGTATTTTAGTCTTGTTTTGGAGTACTAATTGTTTTCTGTCTTTTGTTTCTTTGTATTTTTTGTCATTCGTTCTCCAGAAGAAACCCAAATTTCAATCGCTTTGAGTTGCAATAACTTCACACCTACTCCCTGTTAGGCAATTAAGATTAAGCGCTTGGTATACTTCGTAAGCTTGTGTGAACAACTATTATACAACAGGCCCCTAGTCTTTTAGTATGTTTTTCACCCTTTCACTCCCAAGAGTGCCAAACATCATAATTTAAAAAGAATCCCAAATTTCATTTTGTAAAATATTGAAAAACAAATGGTACAATGCAGAAGTACCGCTGAAAAGGTTTCATTTAGGGGCAGTTCGCAGCTATTACAAGGTCTTCTCTGACTGGCTCAGAAAACAATAGAACAAACAACAGAACAATGGACCCTAGCCCTGAAAAGAATAGAGCTGCGTGAAACCCAGGTCCAATGAAATTGGAGGTTCTAAAGAGCTGCGTGCACGCAGTAGTGTTCATTTAAATGGTCATACCTTAGAATTTTAGTTGTCGACTGACTCAAAAATATGAAGTACACTACATGTCTCCATTATTGACTCTGGGTGTGAAAGGGGTAAGAATACAGTGGAATTCCGATTTTTCGAAACTCCCGATTACTCGAACTAAAGCTCGTTTCCCTTGGATTTGATTTCAGTCAATGCCACCTTCGATTTTTCGAGCTCCCGTTTCCGTTTCCCTTGCAGGTTTGAAAAATCGGGATTCCACTGTTTTTTCAAACTTCATGAACATGTTGATTTTTTCTTCAATAGGTTTTATGTATCTTAAGTCAACAGCTCAACATTCACCACCAAGTCTCGCTTGTACGAAATTCCTAGCAGACCTTTGACAAGTTCACACTGTTTTTGAGTGGGTATTCTTTCTACTTTTCTCCTTAAGAATACATTGATGAGATTGTCTCAGGTCTACACTTCGAAAGCGAGGATAAGGGATGTAATTAGCTAGGGCGACCCCGTAGCTGTCCAAACGATGTCTGTGATTGGTGAACGATACAATTGATGTGTCACATGAACAATGCCCCTATCCCTAGTCCCTATCCCAGCGGGACAAATCTGTTGTTTTCTTAGCGAATCACAGACATCGTTTGGACAAGTGCTGGACTACCCAATTGGGCGACCCCGTAGCTGTCCAAACGATAGCTAGACTGATGTAACGTAACGGCTGACGTTACAATCTGGGCTTTTGTAGATAGGGCGTTTTATTGTGACGTTGCAACCCTTTCCCTCCCAGAGTCAATGAATTATGGAAACTTGCAGTGTAGTTCTAATTTTTTTAGTCTGCTGACGAAATCCCATGACGAGACATTTCATGTAAAATCTCTTTGGCAGTACATTTGTATGGTATCATTTGTTTTTCAAAATTTTACAAAATGACATTTAGGATTTTTTCTTGGAGTTTGAGTTTTTGCACTCTCGGGAGCTAAGGGCTAAACGACCCTCTGTTGAGCATGGCACATTAACCCAACACATTTTAACTCTTCATCGGCGTTTATTCACAGCGAGCATTTGAATGTGTAACAAAACGAAACGACATTACTTTTCAGAACAATAAGCCACATTATTATACATCGGTGTCACTAGCTCGATTTTGATTGGCTATAAGCACGCAGTTAATTATTGCTTGCTGTTTCTGTTACGTCATACCTACAGACAATAGTTTTATGCATGCAGGAGTGACGTCATACCTACAGACAATAGTTTTATGCATGCAGAAGTGCGCGTTCTTGTCTTTACAAGTGCAGCTCAGGAAAATGCATAATAAAACAATTATTGGATTCGGTTTTCGCATGATAGCGATAATTATCAAGGCCTCAGTTTGTGTTATCCGCCTCAGCCTTCGGCTTCGGCAGATAATACAAACTTTGGCCTTGATAATTATCGCTATCATGCTCAACCTCATCCAATAATTGTTAATTTGTAGCATTTTGGAAGTGAAAATTTTGGCTCGGGCTATCATATAAATTGTTGTACTGCAACCTCGTTCCCCGGGGTCTCTACTTCCCGTCCCCTGGAGCGAGAAATAGACGCTCCAGGAGGCGGGAAGAAAAGTTCCCTGCAAGCAGTGGATTCTCCTATGCCGAGCTACGCCGAACGAGAGAGAAGCCCCTGCGAGCATCCGTTAGTTCCTTTGATCGAGCCACAGTCCAGCGGCATGGACGAATAAATTAAATTGGGGGAGGAGAACCGGTGAAACAAGTTTACAAACTTGTTTAGTTTCTCGCGCATGCACTGATCCACGTAACTGCTGCGTTTAAGCGAGCCCGCTATGTAACAATCAAAATGGCATCTAAGGTGACGAAGACATTTTTGCCGCGAAACAACGGCACTTGCTACAATTTTCCCGCGAAACAACGTCAAATGCATCACGTGGCTGCGCATGCTCGATGGTAAAGCAAACGGATGCCCGCAGTGGTTTCTCTCTCGTTCGGCGTAGCTCCACTGCTCGCAGGGTAGAAGAAAAGAGACCCTGGAAACAAAATTGGGAGTACTGTTGAACAATAATCGTGTAAGCCATAAGCACGCCAGGCCTCGCCCTATACCATGCCATGCCATTTCTACAATGACTTAAAGGCACACTGTCCAGCCGAAATAGCAAAATTTCGCTTAGTTTATTTCCACGTTATATCGCCAAATGCCACCACATATACAACGTAGCTGGATAAAAAGATTCTATGAGCAAAACAAAAGCAGTAGTTTGGAGATAAAGTGCAGGATTGCAAGGATAGACAATATTTGAACTGGAACTAGCTTGCAGTCCAGGCTCATGCGGGGGAATCTTTTCACATGCAAATATTTTTAATGATATTCTCCCGCATTAGCCTCGACTGCACGCCAGTTACCGAGAATACGAATATTGTCTATTGAAGTGGATTACGGTTCGTGAAATTTGATTTATTGACAGGCGGTCAAGAAACCAAACTTGCCATTCTTGCGAATTTTTGACTTTTCTTGCCGTTATTTTGTCTGTTTATTTAATATTTCTTTGCTTCTATCACTTTTAGCGATGGTTTCTTCCAATTTCAAGATAATAAAGTCAGCTCCTGGCCATAATCATTAAAACACGCGATATTTCAGCCAGGACAGTGTCCCTTTAAACTGTGTTGTCAGGCATAAATCGTGAACAGTTGATTCCAAAATGATTAGATTTAGCCATAAAACAGCTTCCTCGCGACATGTGATTGATGTATCCATGCATTTCCAACACAAACAATATCGTGTCTCCATTTTCAGTTATCCACGATTCCATAGGTTATTAAAAATCAGGGAGCGTTTTTTGGGACATGTTCCGGTAATTCCAAAAACAGAATACCTCTAAATATTGCACATATTCCTCTCGCAAAATATGGAAAGAAATCGCTACTTTTAAGACCTTTAACTATGTGCACCTTGAAAATTTTTGGCTTGTGAGATTGTAAACAACGTAGTTTTGTTAGCATATTCTGATTTCAGAATGACCAGAATATGTCCTCTCCAAAAAAACGCGCCCTTAGTATACCAAAGCAGCGGATAGCATTTTTCGCGCGCTCTGATTGGCTATTCAAACTCGGGACAGTATTTGCTATTCACCTCCAGGCATTCGCCACTTTAGAAACGAGAAGGAAACGGGGCCGAGTGAACTTTCGCAACGACTTCTGGGATCGTTACAGAGGCCGCTTCTTTTGTCTCCGCCCCCAGTAACAGTCCCAGAAGTCGTTGCGAAAGTTCACTCGGCTCAGTTTACTTCTTGTTTCTAAAGTGGCGAATATGTTCTGGATTTCGCGCGTGAGTTTTTCCGCCATAAATAAATAAACTAATTTTTGGCTGGCTATCTACAGATTTGGTATATACTAAAACAATTATTAAAGTCAATTTCGTTGAAGAGTGGAAAACAATTATCTGGCCGCTTCGCGGGTCGGCAAATATCCATGTCAGTGAATAACTGTTAAAATAATGGGAGTTGAGCAACCACAACGGCAACGCCAAGGAAAACGTCACTTGAAAAAAATAATCTGTGCTCTTTTAAACTATTTTGCAATTGTTCCAATTTGATAAATTTGCCTAATGTGACTGAATTGTCCAGGAGCTGAATTTTTACAAAGCTTTAAAGTTTAAATAGAGGAAAGGAAAATTAACCGTCGCGTTATCACGTTCTCCGCAAAACCTATAATTTGATCACTTGACCTTGTGGTTTTGCAGGGAACGGCAAAGAAACGTACCAAAATGTGAAATGCACGTACAGAGGGATTGTTTTCGCTCATTAAAGCTATCGCCGTCGTAGTTGTATGAGCTTCTTAATAATACTGACAGAACAGTTGACATCCTGGATGAATAACTGAATAATGCTGTGTTCACACTAGGGCGAAACATGTCAAGACTGATCACGAATGAAACAGGATTCACTGTGAACAGTGTTCACATCAGGCGGCGCATTGCGCGAATCATGATCGAAACATGTTTATTCTGATCATGATTGAAACTACTTCACGAGGTACAAAATGTAGTTTCGATCTCAGCCAGACGAAATACGTTAGCGTAAATGTCGTCTGCTTGTCAAACATTACATAACCCTTTCCGACGTTCCTAAAGGATTAAACCACAAAACCATGTAACAGCAAGTTTGAGCTCTATTTTTTCGGTTCATGTGTAATTATAAAGATTTCATGAGAGCTTATGCAGTTTGTGCCTGCTTCATAAAACTGCATAAATAACCAGGCGGGATTTAGTAACAATTAATGTGAATAATGGAATTGCAAGCATGTTTACGGAAAACGTGTTTAGTTGAAACAAGTTTACTCTAAACATGTTTCGGTACCGATGTGAACACAGCATTCGGCGTTTGAAGCCAAGCATTGAACCATCAATGACGGGATCGTTGAATAGCGTTCCGCCCAGATTCTAAAAATAGAATTGCCGCGCAGCATCATAGGATTGAAATGCGTACAAACATTCAAGAACTATGCAGGTAGCTACGAAAAAAGCAGGTGCTACGAAGCACTGTTCTTGGGTACAACTCGACAATTATCCACAACATGTACAGGAACCGCAAAAATTAGTGTTTCCGAGACAGCCATTTTGAAATATTTGTCCGCATTTCGATCCCACAATGCAATGCTGCCAAATATGACGTCACCTGGGCGGAACGCTGTTATGAAAGAATATCCTTCTATTACAATAGAAGGATGCGTTTACCACAGGGAGCTGATTATCGGCATTCGACCACGGTATTGATTACCCTCCACTGCTGACATCATAGAAAAAACTTTTTGCGGCTTGTATCCATCTCTTTTCTCTGTATTAAAAATAAAATACTGTTAGGGTAACAGGCAAAAAGTTAAGACTCGGACAGGACGCATCAAGTTTGTTTTTCCCTCGAACGGCAACGATCCAACTTTTGCAGTCTGCCGTTTGTCGTTTCGACGTGAAGTGAGTAGTTTTGCGTTTGTCATGAACATGTAAATTATTGTGAATTTCTCTGATGTTATTGAACGATACGAGGAAAAGTAAAAATGATCAACTGCAATCTTAGTATAGGACTTATCATATTCTCAGAGATATTAGTCTTCTTGGCTGCCTGGAAATCTGAGATCAAATAAAGTTTATGTGTGTAAGCTGGCGTTTGCCATTCGCTGTTTGCCGCGGAAAGCTTTGCCTAGTCTCTCTAATGATAGAGTTAATATGAAGTTTGGTCTCTATGGAAACAAGTAAACTGTCCGTTACAGTGTCTCAGGTCTTCGTACTACAAAGGCCGTGTTCTATTGGGATCAACCATTTTCGGTTGGTTGGGTTGGTTGGATTTTTTTCGTGTTCTATTGGGAAAAAACCGTTTTCGGTTGGTTTGGTTGATCAACCATTTCAACCAGCTCTGAACCTGGTTGAAATGGTTGAAACCGAAAATGGTTGAAACGTGTTCTATTATGACACCTCAACAAAATCAACCAAAACCGGTTTAGGTTGAAACGGTTGATCCCAATAGAACACGACCAAAGACTATGCTAGATAAAGGGGTCAGGTGGTGCTGCGTGGGCGGGAAAGAGAAAAATGAAAATTTGGTTTTATCGACTAAGTTGATAAGGTAAAATGGCCACCGGAAAGAGATTCAAAAGCTGGCGTTTAAAGCTTAGCCTTTCGTCAGAGCGGATTCAAACGAGAACCAGAGCTGACAAGAGTTCAAACCTTCGTTCTTGTTGACTCAAACCTTCGCTCTTGAAGAGTTTAAATCCACACAATTTATGGATTTTGACTATCCGTTACATTGTAATGTTGTACTCACATTATTGTAAATGTGTGCTATTGGAGCGTATAATGTCTGTTGTGTAGCGGAGTTGAAATTAAGAACAAACCTTGTGAATCCATTCGTACTCTCCGAACTTGGAATCGAAAGTTCCTCGTTGTAGCGAACGCAGTTTAAGTGTGAACCGTGGCCCCAGCTCCTGAAGTCCTGCCTTCTTTTGATTTTTGAAGATATATCTGTGAGGAAATAAGACACAGCTATTTTCAGATGAAAATGATGATCAATACAATTTAGAGCGGTTTTCAATCGAGTATCGAAAGTAATTTCGCAAATGCTTTGGTTTTACATTGCAACGCTTTGTGATTGGCTAAAAAAATTTCGCGCCACTTTCTCATCCAATCAGAAGCAAAACCAGACTTGCTCGCACGCGTTTTCCCGCGCTTGGCGCCGGCTACATGTATTTGCTTCGAGCTCTGATTGGTTCATTGAATTGTTTACGACTGCTGTGATTGGTTCGAGTAATTACTTTGGTTTTGGTTTTACGACACTAAAATGAAAACCTCTCTATCGAACAAAAGGTATTTCACAGTACAGCTTTTCTTTCCTGTGGTACTGTTTATTATACTGTACAAGGTAATTCTAACTTCTCAGTCTGAGGATGGAATCCTTAAGTGTGACAATTCAAATGATAGCTATTGAGGAACTACTGAGCAGTACTTTCCTGTGGTACTGTTTATTGTGCTGTACATGGTGGTTCTAACTTTTGATTCTGTGGATGAAATCCGTAAGTGTGACCATTCAAATGAAAACTATTGAGCAGTACTTTCCTGTGGTACTGTTTATTATGCTGTACAAGGTGGTTCTAACTTTTGAGTCTGTGGATGGAATCCTAACGTGTGGCCATTCAAATGAAAGTTACTGAGCAGTACTTTCTTGTGGTGCTGTTTACTATGCTGTACAATGTGGTTCTAACTTTTGAGTCTGTGGATGGAATCCTGACGTGTGGCCATTCAAATGAAAGCTACTGCATGAGCAGTACTTTCTTGTGGTACTGTTTATGGTGCTGTACAAGGTGGTTCTAACTTTTTAGTCTGTTGATGAAATCCTTAAGTGTGACCATTCAAATGAAAGCTATTGAGCAGTACTTTCCTGTGGTGCTGTTTATTATGCCGTACAAGGTGGTTCTAACTTTTGAGTCCGTGAATGAAATCCTTAAGTGTGATATTCAAATGAAAGCTACTGAGCAGTACTTTCCTGTGGTACTGTTTATTACGCTGTACAAGGTGATTCTAACTTTTTGGTCTCTGGATGAGATCCTAAAGTGTGACGATTCAAATGAAAGCTCTTCAGCAGTACTTTCCGATGGTACTGTAGTTTGTTTTCAGCATTTTCCAATAAAAATTGTTTTTTTTTTTACTCTTGACTATGGCCACAATTGGGAGTGTAACATTGAGTATGTGTAACAGGTACCTGTGACGTCTAAAGAAAATGAAATCTCGTTGATTATGGAAGGTGACGCACTGTCTGCCTTGAAACTGTGGATCATGAGGGAAGAGGGCTGCCAACAGACGTGCAACAGAATGACCAAGCCGCGTGCTAAAGTTATTGAGGATCACTTCTGGTCGGTGGCTTGTCATACGACCATGGTTCTAAGAAGGAAAAAATATGAAAGATAATATTACTTCATGTATATCTATATTACAGTTCTAGCTCCAAAGGAAGAGCTCATTGTTAATAGAGCAGTTTTCAATTGAGTGTCGAAAGTAATTACACCATTGCTTTGGTTTTTCATTGCTACGCTTTGTGATTGGCTAAAAAATCTCGCGCCACTTTCTCGACCAATCAGAAGTAAAACCAAAACCAATCGTGACTTTCCCGCGCTTGGCGCAGCCGACATGTAATTGCTTCGAGCTCTGATTGGTTCATTGGATTGTTTACGACTGCTGTGATTGGTCAGAGTAATTACTTTGGTTTTGGTTTTACAACACTCAGTTGAAAACTGCTGTATTACTTGACAATGTAATATTGCATCCTGATGATCTTGTGGAAGCAGCGTGTTCGAGTGGTTAGGGCACCAGACTTGAAATCCGGAAGTCCCGAGTTCAAGTCCCACTAGCTGGAGTTGTTTCACGGTAGACCCGAGTTCAACTCCTCGGCCACGCTCGTAAAATAGCTGACTGGTCTGCCTCATGCCAGTTGAGATTTTTAACATGTTATGTTCAATTTACAATATTTGATTCCATATTTGAGCGGGGTGCCTGTGAATTGGCTAGATACCCAACTGCTTGTCCACTATATAGGGCGGTAGCCAGTATGAGGCAAACCGAGGCACTTGCTTCAGCCCTGATCCAAGTGTTTTGTTTAAACGTAGTCATCATAAAGACCCTAAATAGCTAGGCGGGGAATTTAACCATGGATATTGCCTCAGTCCTTATTTTTTCTGGCTACGGCCCTGCTATACAGTACTATCTACAAATAGACCTACAAATTGTACATTAAGAACATCCTATTCAGTTCTACAATGTAAGTTAAATGCTGCCAGATATGGAGGAATCTTTGCTGAGGTCATTGTTTACATTTTGCTTCGTTAGCATACGGATCTGCATAGAGAAAGCATCATGCTAAATAAGAATTGACTTCAAAAAAGTTCAAAGAACTTGTTAAACTTAGTAATCTATGCAATTTTCAGCATTTTTCAAGCAATATAATATATCTGCGATCAAAAACTGCAAAATTGTTGTGCTATGCCCTTTCAATATTCAGAGTTGATCTTTTTGTAGGTAGGTTAGAGAACGAGGCGCATATGTTAATGAGGCAAAAATGGTAAACAAAGATTCCCCTATAATCATCGACAGAGTACATGTATAATACCGTCTTTCTCGATTAAAGCCGGGCCCTGAATAAACGCCAGGTGGACAAGGTAGAGTTTTAAATAAACGCCCTGACATTGAATTTGGTTTTGTGTCTAACTGTTACGCAGACTATCTTAACCGAGATAAAGTTTGTCATCTTTATCATCGTTCCTTTATGTGAGTCTTGAATTTCTGGTTAAAATTTTTTTACATTTATTGACTCTTTAATACTTCTCTTTCTTGTTTCCATCAAGGTTTTAGAAACATTTTGATCAATTCAGCTTTAGAATAAGGAAATTCTAGGAATTTTGTAATGTAAGACGTAAACTGATAGAAAATGATAAAAAATTACCCCTGTTTAATAAACGCCAGGTTCCAATAAACACCGATTCCACAAGGCCTAGTTTCAAATAAACACCCCTGGCATTTAATTGAGAAAATACGGTACTGTACATGTATATCCATAGTAATTATAAAATTCATTAAAAATTCATAAGGAAAATACAAAGGAAAAGAAAATTTAATGAAGGTTTGTAATCCTACAGAACAGCCATGACATGTTAATTAGTTACAGCCACAAAGTGGATGTACAGTGTATATTGTGACCGTTGTAACTTATCAGAATTTCATTTTCATGCCATAAGTAGTCTACAACATTCATATCCTTTACATTTAGTTGCAAATACACATAAGAAAACTGCAGCTGGATGAAAAAGTTTAATAGACTATTAAATAAATATTAAGTAAATAAATAAATTATTTGCATGCAGATTACACAGTGTACCTTTATTTCCTTGCCAAGCTTGACACTGCTCAGCTTGAAGTGTGCTGTGGGGCCATCTGGTAAATGACTTATAATGATTCCATCTGAGGACAATTAAGGTTCAAGCTACAGTGTACTTCATGGTTACAGTGGAACCCCCGCTCTATGGACACCTGCTTAATACGGACACCTGCTTATAACGCACAGTTTCGTTTGTCCCGACAAAAAGCTCATATATTTTCTCTAAAATTAACCCGCTTTATACGGACACCGGTTAATAAGGACAACGGACACTTTTCCGTGTCCCGAGTCACAAACTCTCATGCTTTACAGACACTGGTTATCTGCACACTGTCTATTTTCATTGTCACAAAAACTAAAAGCGTCAGTAGAAAGTAAAGTCACAGACTTTTTTAAATGAATTCATTGTCGTGCCTGTTTCAATAACAATACAATACTTAAAACATTTTATTCTGAGACTATGATAAATTATCGTGAGGTTTCTTTAGGATGAACTTGTTATTGTTACAGTTAAGAAATTAAACAACGTTTTCTCGTAAACTGTCTGCTTTGGTCTTTATATCGATAAAACATGTGTCCCTGACGTTTTCTCTGAGAGCCCGCTTAATACGGACACCCGGATAATACGGACACTATGGCATGTCCTCTTGGTTCAACTGTATTTTGCTTTTTGACCCTGAAAATTGTACTAAAAATTAATTATGATCAAGCACATGATTGTACAGCTGTACGTTTCATTACACATAACTAAGAGCCTGATTATAAAATTACGAGATGGGCTGGCCCGGTTAGCCAAGTTGGTCTGGTTTACCAAGACGACTTTCAGCCCAGTATTACATGAGGTGACTGCCAGCCTGGGCAAAGAACTAAATTTAGCATCAACATTTTTTGGCTGAAAGTTGTTGTTTTGAAAATGGCAGCAAAGAGTAGAATGGTTTAACTAAGGATTTTTTTCAGCAGTTTGGTTTATTTTCCTTGTGCTTTTTGAACTACATGTACGCAGTCTTGTGTTCCTCTTTATGTCATTTAGAAAGAAAAATGTTAATTTACAATGTACAGGTGAGCAGGTTTGCTCTGATGCAAATTGTTTTGCTGTCCCGGTTAGCTGGCTGGTCCGGTAAATGTAATTGCATGGAACATTTTCAGCTCAGTTACATGTACACTGTAGCTGGGATCCCAACATCGCGATACCGGGATCCTTGCTAACTGGACTGGCCCGTTGTCATGTAACTGCAAAGTTTATTTTTGTTGCGTTTAACAGACGTGCTGAGATCTCGGAAAAGCCGAGCCAGCCTGGCTAACCCCAGTCCAGCTCATGTAATCAGACCCTTTTTTACATGTACAGCACTTGAAGATCTACAGTATGTTTGAATATACATTTTAATAATTATTAATAGTTTTTATTATATTATTATAATTATTATAAAATTAATTTATATGAAAAAAAGATACTTGGTATTTTTCTATCCTCATTGACAACTACGACATCAGTAAATCCTCTCTCCTTTGCCTGAGGAATTATTTTCTTCAAGTCTAAACCTTTACGCACACGAACTTCGGAATTAGGAATAATTCTTTTGAGTTCTTCCATTAACTGAACTGTTTTCTAAAAGAAACAATAAAAGTACATGTATCAGACAACAGTCACTGTATAATGCATCAATGAATTCCAGCAGTTCCCATATTCATCCCCCCCCCCCCCCCCCCCTTCCCCCAGCCAACTCTTGGAGTTGCCATTTCATATTTCTTTATGGAAAGGAAGTACACAATGTGGATGATGCAGTCCGCAACAAAATCTTTATCCTTTCTGGCAAAGTCTGCAAATGATGCCATGCCAATGATGTCCTCTTCAGAAAGGTGTCTTGCACCTTACAGAGGTGTCTGCTTTTAAAGTTAAGAGTGTACAAAACATTTTTACCAGCCGTTATAATCATCCCAAATTAGTTATAATTTATTATAATTTTCAGGGCTTGAAAAAAAAAATTAGAAATTCAAGCTTGCCCACTTAAGTTTTACTTGCCCAGACAGTTTTTTTTATAAATCCATACTTACATGTACAATGTAAGCTCACATGTACATGTACATGTAGTTCACAGGTAGCTTGTCTGTATCCTTACCTGTTTGTCTAATAAAGTTTTGTTTGTTGTTGTTGTTGTTGTTGTGTTGTTTGGCAAGTGAGTGGGGAAAGACACTAGCCTGATGACCAGATGGGACTTTTTTCGAGCCCTGACTTACAAAATTGTTTTTGAACCTCAAATTTTATCCAGTCTTACCACTTTAGACCTGTCGCTTGAGGTGATGAGAACTTTAGGTATAACTTCACATCTAAAGTATGTTGCAAACTGATCTGTTTCTTCATCATTTATCACCTGTTTATCAATAATGACAGTTTACACGATCAAACTACTGTACAAGTATTAAACACTGGCCATGGCTCCACTAATGCCTGACACCATTGTAACAATGCTGTTTTTCACTGTCATCAAATTTGCAGTATTACCATCAAGTGTTAACTTCCAAGAGTGCCAAACATCAAAATTCAAGAAAAATCCAAATTTCAATTTGTAAAATATTGAAAAACAAATGATACCATGCAAAAGTACTGCCAAAGAGGTTTCATTTGAATGGTTGCACCATAGGATTTTGTCCAAGGACTCAAAAGTTAGAACTACATGGGTAGTCCAGCACTTGTCCAAACGATGTCTGTGATTCGCTAAGAAAACAATAGATTTGTCCTGCTGAGATAGGGATTAGGGATAGGGGCATTGTTCAAGTGATATATCAATAAATTGTATCGTTTGTCAATCACAGACATTATTTGGACAGCAACGGGGTCGCCCAACTACACATGTACATAACATGTCTCCATAATTGACTATGGGAGTGAAAGGGTGAAAACACAAAGATGGTTTGCAGATTTGACAAGAGAGAACTTCAGTTTTTGCCCTAAGAATTATATAAAATAATAATAAGCATGGAAAATTTGGAGAGAGGACACAGAGTTTGAATAGATTGCTGAAAAATCCATACAGATTGTAAAATTAACACAGGAAAAAAATACCAGGTTCCCATTTTTGGATATTTTATGGTATGTAAAAAATACCCATATAAATCCCAAAATTAATTTGGAAGAGTGAGACAAGTCCCAACCAGGGAACGTGGTTGGGAATTCCCAGGTTGAGACTTGTCTCACTTTGCCAAATTTGGGAATTTTGTTAGTGTTCTTTAAATACCCTAAAAAATCCCAAAAATGGGAATCAGGTATTTTGTCCTGTGTAAAACTGCATGTACACCTAAAAACAAGGAGAGGTAAACATTTACTGCAATTTTTTTGTCCAAATGGCATTATGTTTCTTAAGTGTATAATTAAAGTAAAGGGAGCAGTGATACTGCCACCTGACAAACAGAAAAACAATTCACCACAGTGACTCCAGAAGCTTTTGGGAGACTGCATGAGCACCAGCTTTTGGCAGTGAGATTTCTGGCAGCATGACTGAAGGGTTAGGGTGCAGGATATGAAATCTGGAGGACCATTCAAATGAAAGCTACAACTGTACATGTACATGCACACTAACAAAGCAGTATCATTCAGGGACACCCAAAGACTTTCTAGAGAAATACATGTAAGCTACATGTGTGACTGCTGGGAGCTCAAGCTGATGAAGCTGACAAATGGGTAAAGTTTCCAAGATTGCTAAACACTAGAGGAATAGGGTGGACAAAGCTAAATCAAGCTTTGTCAACCCAACATGTATGAACTACACTGTAATAGCCATGACCTTGATAGCCATGTCCTTAATGATGATGATGATGCAGTCTGGGATTTGGTCTTTATTTTTTAACTTGGATACTATTGGAAGTGATTGTTGTAAGCTCACCTCTTCGTCCTGTGGTTCTACAATCGTCTCATCAGCAACACGAGTGTTGTCAATGGTTTTAGGAACTTGCTTAGGTGGAGGCTACCAAGAAATGCAAGAACAATATTTAATAACAATGTCATGGTCATTTATACTAAAAAAAATCATCTGTGGCTTAACACACTGTGAAAATGGTATATTTTCATGTTTGTGGCAGCAGTTTACAGTATGTAGTCATGTACATGTACTATAAGGGTTTTTAGGGCTTGTCTTATTGAAGCCACGGCATTATGAAAGACAGAAACTTGCTCATGAATATAATATGAATTGCTTTCTGCTTTTTCAAGGCTTACATGTACATGTATCTAAGACAAGAATGCCAACTGTGCAAGGTTTCATTTTTAGCTTGCACCACAGCTTGCATGACAGCTTGCATGAACTCACGAGGATGCAATTTACATGTATATTTATTCTGGATTTATGTTACTATTTTTTTGCATTAACAAGAATGTCTTGTACATACACATACATGCACACGGCTGTGCCTAAAAGTGGGACGGGGACAAGGGGACGGGGACATTGGGACGCGTGTACAGGGACTTGGGACTCGGGGACGCGAGACGAGGGACTCGGGGACGTGAAGTACGGGACGCGGGGACGTGAAGTACAGGACTTGGGGACGTGAAGTACGGGACGCGGGGACGTGAAGTATGGGACGCGGGGACGTGAACAAGAATTGTGTCAGTTCCTGCAAAAGTCGGAGGTAAATGCGAATCGTCACTTTCTTCGTCAAAATATATATTAAGTATCTTTTTTTGACCGCACCCACCTCTCTGCTGTGGCCTCTAAGGTTCCAGCAAAAGTACTTTTTAGCGACGAGTGGTAGTAGTATCCGCTCTCTCCCAGCCGTTTTAAACTTGTTCTTTTCTTTTGCAAACATCCTATTAAATTGTATCTTTAGTTAGATGAAAGGAGCTTTGTAATAAGTGCTTTGTTTCGGTAAAAGTCTGAGAATTCTGGAGGGATTTGCCAGTAAACATAACCGCCCGCGGTAAACCATTCGGCAAGCCTTGTACTAAGAAAGCCACATATAAGTACCAACATCATTGCTAGAGTTACATGGTGAAAAGGAATTAAAATCCGCGTAAGCCACAATAAAGCTTCATTTGGGCGATTTAATTTAAATGAGCAGTATATACACGAATGACATGTGTTCGCTCGAACTAAACGGAATGTCTGGGATATCTATTGTTCAGGAACATTATGTTACATTTAATACAGTAATCTCGAGAGCACACTGTACAGAAAACTGAAGAGTTGCTATAAATTTCTATTACCAGTTATTTCTTAGACAAAGCTCACCTAATTGCGAATGCCGGGGATCAGAACACTTTGTGTCAAAATGCATCGACATTCTTCTCTTACATAATATATATCCACAATATCCACCAGACTAGCGTGTAGACAGTTGCTTGAAGGTCAAAAGGCTCGCTGTTCGCGTGTTTCACGTCATCCTCGCGTTTAGTTAGGTATTAGTTTAATCAAGGACCAATGAAACAACCTTTCTATAAGTATTCTTTATTTTGACCAGTGGTAAGGTAAAATAATATTATATTGTGCTATCCCAATTTCTTCTCGCGACACGCGGGAGAATTTAAAATGTCCTCCGCCATCTTTGCTGGTTGATCGACAACTAATCAAAATTTTCCAAAGGCAGGTCTCCTTTTTCCCCTGCCCCGGCATTTAATACACATTTTTACGAAGAAAGAGACGATTCGCATTTACCTCCGACTTTTGCAGGAACTGAAAGAATTCTTGTTCGCGTCCCCGCGTCCCATACTTCACGTCCCCGCGTCCCGTACTTCACGTCCCCAAGTCCCTCGTCTCGCGTCCCCGAGTCCCAAGTCCCTGTACACGCGTCCCAGTGTCCCCGTCCCACTTTTAGGCACAGCCCATGTACACGTATATAAGCCTCACTCATATAAATGGTTCAGTTCATGTGTTATGCAGACCACAACTTCTCTAAGCTGTGGCTTATTTTCTTCTTATAAATGGCCCTAATAATGAGACAGCCTGAAACGGCCTAACTTGATGAGAGAGGCCTAACTTCATGAGAGAGAATTACATGTAAATGCAGGGCATTTGTTTCCAATGGAAATGCATTTGAAAAGTGCTTGTACATGTACTATAAAAGGCGGGATTTGGCAAAATGTCTAGCACAACCTCTTCGCATTTACAGCTATTTAAGCTTATACTTGCGCAGGTTTTGATGGAATGTTACGGTGATCGGTAAATGAAACTATCATAATGCATGGCTTTTTCATTTCTTTTTAATTTGTAAAATGAATCCACTAAGAGCAATCGCAATCACAAATGTGCCCACTGCTTATCGTTAAAAACTATGAAAAGACCAGTTTATACACTGGAGAGGGTGTATTTATCTTACTTAAAAATTAATGTTCTGATCTGCAATCAGCCGCTAAAAACACGTGTCTGTTACTCTGTTTACATCAACAGAGAAACGACAACTCACCTCATCTTGGTCCTGAGTCTCCTCCCTTTTTCTCTTTCGTTTCCTTTCCTTCTTTTCTTTTGCCTTTTTGAGCTTTTCTTTTTGATAGAGAGAGCTCCGTCTAAGCTTATTTTTAATTTCTGAAAATTGAACACTTCTTTCCTCTCTGGCGGCCATTTTGGCTTTCTCTTGGTACCATTCCTCAGCGTCCAATATGATGTAATGTAACCTCGCCTTATGTCCCAGATGAGATCATTTGAGGCTCGTGACTTCAAAAGAAGTCTTTGCTGGTTTAAATTTTGCGAGGGAGAACTCTATAATTTGCGTTTTGAGTGACCATGAAAGCCTTTAAGCTATGCAACGGCAGAGACATTCCATCCTTAGGACTGGGGACGTGGAAAAGTAAGCCCGGCGAGGTTGGAAATGCTGTCCAAGTCGCGATAAAGGCGGGATACCGACATATCGATTGTGCGGCGATTTACGGCAATGAAAAAGAAATAGGCGAGGCGCTCAAGTCATGCATTGGAACTACGGTAGGGAAGTCAAACTTTAATGCAACAAAACATAAAATTACCTAGAAATACGTGTCTGGCAGAACCTCGCGAAGCTCGGGGAAGAGTGCCACCGCAAAATTTTAGCGACGGGGGAGGGAGAGATGGAATTTCTGGTTTAGCTGAAGAGGTTGGGTGGCATGGCCACAATGACCCCGAAATTTGATGTTGTTGCTAGACAACTTTCCACGGAAAAAAATAACGCCCGGGCGTAGATTGGGGGTGGACACTTTATTGAGACTTATATAACGGAGTAACTGGTTAGCTTTCAGTTGAGGTTAGGGGATTTAGGACTAAGCAACCCGAGAAGCTACATGTAGGTGGTACGGTAGGCTATGTAAGCCTAAGCCTAGCTGAGGTCACAGGTTCAATCCTGAAAATAAAATTCTAAGTGTCGACATTATGTTATATAAGTCTCAATAAGATGTGCGACCCTCAATCTACGTCCGTGGTAAAATGTCACCCACTTTCCACCGCCCTAAAGCGATCCACACGTGACAAATTTATAAGCCTCACAAAGTAAGGGACGACCGAACAATAAATACATGTGTACATGTACAGCTAGTAGCTCTAGGCTGAGCTTTGGTGTAACGCAATATTTTTCCGTAGTGACTCCCCCCCTGTTTTTTTATTTTTTATTTTTGGGGGGGGGGGGAGGGGTACATTAATCCTAAAAACAATTTGCGCCAAAGATTTCTGAAGATGTTCTCATGACATTACCAAAGATTTACAAAGGTGTTCCCCCTTCCCCCTCCTTCACCTTCCAGCTTGACTCCCACACCCTTGGTTGCATCTTTTGACTCGCCCTAGTCTGCGGTTTTTATAATGCAGTGCTCATTCACCCCCCCCCCCCCCCCCCCACTTCCCCCCAATACGCCTGTTGTGTCGAGCACCTAAACATGACATTTAATGTCATTAAGTGGACTATTTTTTGTCAAAATTGAAGTGAACAAGTACATGTACATGTAGTCTGGATTTGTAAGTAAGTTGCACAAGAAATTGGCCTGTGTGTGTAAAATAGACCATTTTCGATATATTAAAATTCATACTTGGCTCCAAGGCTTGGGGGAATAAAACAAAAGAAGTCACATTGAGGTTCAGCGTTGAATTATTCATTTATTTTGTTTTATTCCCCAATCCTTGGAGCCAAGTATGAATTTTAATATAATCGAAAATGGTCTATTGATGCTTTCGTTGCGAAGGCATGAGACTTGCTCATGTTGCATGAGAGTTGTTGGTAGAGTGATGTACATGTATACTAGAGTGTCATTCATACTAAACCTATAAATGCGTAGATTCAAACTCGGGTAGAATTTCCTGAGATGCATAAGTCTTGCATGATATTATTTTTGATAGACCATTACCTGTACATGTACAATGGACTTGTACATCGTTCTGTAAGCTGTTAACGGTTGAAACTTTCCTTCTGCAGGTTAACAGGGAAGATTTGTTTATTACTTCAAAACTGTGGAACACAAGGCACAACCCAAAGGATGTACGGCCTGCCTTGGTAAACACTCTGAAGGATCTGGGACTCGATTACCTTGATCTTTACCTCATTCACTGGCCCTTGTCGTTCAAAGATGGTGATGAGAAATTTCCCAAGGACGAACAGGGTAATATGATATATGCTTACCATGATCCATGTGACACTTGGAAAGCTATGGAAGAGCTTGTAGATGAAGGTCTTGTCAGAGCAATTGGTAAGAAATACATTTTCAGTATAATAATTACTTGTATGTTTGGGTATAATGAAAACATTAATAGCCTCTTCCTGAATGGTCTGAAAATGATATGAAATGATTAAAATGAGACATTCTTAGCACATTTGCACATTTACCCATGGGTAAAATAGCATTTGCCCACGGGTAAGGACGTTTTTGTGTGTAACCGCTATTCCCAGACCGAAACTGCCTTAGGGTTATTTCCATGGATACATCAAAGAGAACAAAATAACTTCCCATGACAGTTCCTGAACTGAAAATTACGGTTTATCTGCTTCCTGAGGTGGCTTGGCCAATCATAATGCAGAACGTAACTAATACAGGAAATCGCCTCCTGCGCTCTGAGTTTACCTCTGATATGCTTGGCTAATTGCACGCTTACTTGTAACACAAGGTGACATGGCAGGGTATCGTGCATCACTGCAAGAAACTCTAAAGTTCTCTTTCCCTCAGTGATCGAGTGCATTGTTATTTAGAAGTTGCTGAAACCAATTCTGTGATGTTGAAATACCCAAGCCCTTCTTGGCCGGCGAGCAAGTTCTCGACGAGCTCGTAAATGTAAATAAAACGCCGACAAACCTTGAAGATAGCGTAGTTTAAAGCGCCTTCTTCGGTGTCTTCTCGCAAAAAACTGCCGGATTGCTATATTTATGGAGGACTGTCGAATAATAAGCAGGCGAATCACTGAAATTAAGCTTACAAGATCTCGATTCGTGTCATCCATGTTGATCTGTACGTTTCCCGCCAAACTGCAGTGTCGTTGAACTTGTATCTTATTTTATTATTCGACTATGACGTCATTTTACCTTATAAGGGAAAGAGAACACGCAAAATATCCGAGCGTATTACACAGTAGATTGCCGTATTACACCTCAGCATCCCGGTTTCAAGACAAAAGATATTATAAATAAAATAATTTCAGTCGAATAATAAATCCCTTATTCGATGGTTTAACAGATAATATGCGCGGACATTTTACTCATTGCTCGCATTTTTTCTCGCCCCTGCGGGGCTCGAAAAAATACTACGCAACTCATAAAATATCCGCGCGTATTATCTGTTAAACCATCGAATAAGGTGTATATATTTTACCATGGGGAGACTTTTACTGTGTAACTGCATCCCCATGGGTAAGATGAAACCTGAGATAAACCGAACCCAAGCCATTAACCCTCGGGAAGGTCCCAAACCCAAGGTGTGTGTAACCGCAACTATTGTCTCTCTCCACCAAGGTGTATAAATGGGTGCATTGCCAGTGTGTTGTTTCCTTAGACAAGAAACTTTACTCCACATTGTCTCTCTCCACCCAGGTGTATAAATGGGTACATTGCCAGTGTGTTGTTTTCTTAGACAAGAAACTTTACTCCACATTGTCTCTCTCCACCCAGATGTATAAAATGGGTACATTGCCAGTGTGTTGTTTCCTTAGACAAGAAACTTTACATGTACTCCGCATTGTCTCTCTCCACCCAGGTGTATAAATCTGGGTACATTGCCAGTGTGTTGTTTCCTTAGACAAGAAACTTTACTCCACATATATTGTCTCTCTCCACCCAGGTGTATAAATGGGTACATTGCCAGTGTGTTGTTTCCTTTGACAAGAAACTTTGCTCCACGTTGTCTCTCTCCACCCAGGTGTATAAATGGGTACCGGCAACAAAATGCTGGGGGTAACCCTGCAATGGACTAACATCCCATTCAGGGGGGAGTAGCAATGTTCCTAGTTGCTTCATGCTACAGAAACCAGGTTAAGCTCCAGCCAAGTGGGCCATCCGTAGCTGGTGTGCGACTTTACATGCACCTACATGTACCTTTACATTTGTGCCAAATATTAACCTTAAGTTTAACAATGATATCACTTATTTTTATGGTTGAAATGAGCCAGTGAGTGACATTTTGTTGAATCTCTTTCATACATTTAGGTTTGTCAAACTTTAACAGTCAGCAAGTAGATGACATAATAAATAAGGGAAGAATAAAGCCTGCAGTAAACCAGGTCGAATGTCACCCGTATCTAAACCAGTCTGAACTTGTGGAACACTGCAAGAAAAGAGGTGTTGTAGGTGAGGCTACTGAAGCTTTCAAGATAAGTTGCACCTTTTTATCTTGTGAATACATGAAGCGTTAAACGAGATATTGTATAAGGGGACAGATGTGCAAATTAGCACTCGATCAGTTGGTCAGGTGATCAATGGGATGTACATGTATACAGTCAACTCTCTTTTAACGACCACTCTCTTAACCGTAAGTGACCACTCTGTAAATAACCATTTTGTTTGTCAGTCAAATACTGTTTCAAATTGATTTTCCTCTTTAGCGACCACCTCCCTTAAGCAGCCACTTTTTCCTGCACCAAGTGTGGTCTCTTAAGGGAGAGTTGACTGTACTTTTTTGTAATTCCCCTGTGTATTATGTCATCCAGTATATATTATTATAGTTAATACTTGATACTGGAGATGTTACAGAACTGGCTAGACTAATGTTTTCTGACCCTCGTGAAACAATTACATTTTAAAACTGCATGGAGAAATTGTCTTCGCTCTGATCCAAATCCCTTCTGAAACGATTAAAGAAAGGCATGGACACACAGGTAAATCAGTTTATTTTTTTATTGCATAATACATTTATTTAGTATTTTATAGCTATAAAGCGCTCAGGTTTGCTGTGGTGTTACTGGGACTGCTGGCCCGTGTTCAAAGTTTTCGTTTTATTAATTTTTCAACAGAAATTTGACGAAGTTGGCAACCTTTATCAAAAATCTTAATTTAAGTACATGTACTTTATATTTTCTTAAATTGGGACCCAAAACATTCAACTCTAAATAATAGCGGAGCACTGGCCAGGCCGAAGGCCTGGCTGCGCAGCTCCATACTCATAGAACCCATGTCCGTCATTTTTCATGGTCATGGCTAGCGGAATGTTTCGCGGGCGCGTTGTGTGCCCGCCGCCGCACGCCGAACGCCCGCCGTACGCTTTGGGCTAGTGATGACGTCATCAACATCCGGGATCTTTGTGGCTTTGTTTTTCGCGCGGCTACACAGCCGTCAGCTCGATGAACATGTTTTAAAAAGTTTGGATCTTTCGCTGGTCAGTGTTTAGCGGTGAAGTAAAGTCGTTATTTTCCTGCATTTTTTCGCGGTTTGCTACTCAAGACAGGGATACTAATTAAGGGATACTCAGAAGCCGCTTTAGTGGAAAAAGAAGAGCTTTCTTGGATAAAATATTGCTTCGGGGAACTTCATACATTTTTCAATGCGGGGAGATGTTTGATTTTATTACGGATTCCAGTACCAAAGGATCGGAGAAAACGGACACTAAAACTCTGGAACGTTCTGAATATGACGGCGAACAACCTTTGCCGAAGAGGAGAAACACTGGACATCGGACAAACAAACATAAACAGAAAAGCAAGTAACTGTCTAAATGTGATTTGCAAAAATTGTTTAGTTAAGACTTACATGTAAGCTTAAGTTAAGCTTATGTAAGCTTAAGTCTTAATTTTACCAGAAGAACTTTCTCCAAGTTTTTGCATTCAGAGCTAAATTTACAACTTTGAATATCCGTGGTTTTGGCAATGAAGCCAAACAACGCTGTGTTTTTGATTTTGTTAAAAATTCCTGTTCTGATTTTATTTGTTTACAAGAAACTTTAGCGACAGGACAAAATGCGATAAATTCTCTGACAGCTAAATGGCGCGGTGAAAGTTTCTGGTTGCTCGCTCTTGGTAAACAAGGCGGCGTTGCCATTCTTGTCGCTGAAAATACTGATTTCAAATGTTTACAATGGAAAAAAAATTCTTCTGGTAGAATTGTTAGTGTTTTAACTGAACTCGACGACACGAAAATTAATTTGGTTTTATACTTATGCACCCACGAATCCAAGTGAACGTACTTTTATGACACAATTCATGAATATTTTTTCCGAACTCTTTTAAAATTATTGCTGGCGATTTTAACTGCATTGAAAACGTTTCTGATAAGTTTGGAGGAAATCCTACAATTTCCATGCCTTTGAAAGATCTGCACAGTGTTCGTCATTTTATATTGATATATATCTGGCGCAAAAAAAACACGGCCGACTGAAAAATACAATGCACATGGTTTAATGCGGATAAAACTATCGGTACACGTTTGGATAATTTTTTTATTGCTCAGGACTTGTATGATTCTTTTTTAAAATGTGAAATTTTACCTTGTGTTTTTCCGATCATGATTCTGTTGATTTAAGCCCCATTTTCCCGTGGACCAGGACTTTGGAGGCTAAATTTAGAATTTAATATCTCAGAAATTATTAAGAAACATGTATTGCACCGGAAAACATTTACTTCCATTCAAGCTTGGTGGGATTTTCTTAAAGAATCTATAAAATTAGTTGCTATAGATTTTGGTCGAAGTAAACAAGGCACATTAACTTAAATCGCGATATTAAAAGGCCACGCAACTATAAATCCTTTGATCGAAGCTAAACGGGCTCTCATTGAAGGAGATAACTCAGTGAAAACCACCATAGAAATGCTTGAAAGAGAAATTCGGGCCATTAATTTATCCCAAATGAGAGGAAGCCAAATTCGTAGCAGAGTCAAATGGCTTGAAGAAAGTGAAAAACCTACCAAATTCTTTTTTACGTGCTCAGAAAAAATACTGTTCAATCTATTTATAACTCCGCCGGTGTTGAAGTTTTTTCACAAGACTCCGGCTCATTTCGATTTTTACCGTAATTTGTACTTGCAAGAACCTGTTAATTTAACAGTCCAAACCGAATTTTTTACAAACTTGAAAACAGATTAAGTGAGAGCGAAATTTTATCCTGCGAAGGATTTTTATCTTTGGCTGAAATTACCCACGCAATGCGTGGACTTTCTTCAGGGAAAACCCCCGGTTCAGACGGATTACCTCAAGAATTTTACGCTAAATTCTGGGATATTTTAGGCCCTATTCTGTTCGAAATTATAAATTTAGTTTGGAAAATAATTCTCTCAGTGATTCAATGCAAGGAAGCGTGACTAGATTACTTTTTATACAAGAAAGATGATCAGAAAAACCTCAAAAATTGGTGGCCCGGCCATTTCGCTACCCAATGTTGATTACAAAATTTGTTCAAAAGCTCTTACAAACAGACTTTCAAAAGTGTTACCCTCGATTATTTCAAGAAGATCAAACTTGTTCTGTCCCAGGTAGGACGATTTTTGAGAATTTATTTCTCTTGCGTGACACTCTAGATTATATAAATATTACCAATGAAACTGGTATCTTGCTGTCAATATTGATCAAGAGAAAGCCTTTGACAGGGTAGAAAAACATTGGTAAACTTTTTACCATTGTTTTAAGTCGTTTTGGATTTTGCCCTAATTTCTAGCGGTGGATTTCTACATTATACTGTCAAGCAAATATGAAAATTATAGTTAATGGTTTTTTGACTAAAGAAATTCCACTCGAGTGTGGGGTGAAGCAGGGAGATCCCTGGTCTCCACTTTTGTACATTTTATGTGCAGAAGTTTTGGCTACCAGTATAAGAAAGGATGATACTATTGAAGGTTTTCTCCTTCCAGAAGCCTGAGAAAAGCGTTCTAAAATTCACCAATATGCGGATGACTCCACATGTTTTGTAAACAACATTGTTTCTTTAGACAAATTCTTTACCTTACTTCACAATTACAAAACAGGTACAGGGACTAAATTAAATGTGGCAAAGAGTACAGAAGCCATGAAGTTAGGAGCTTGGTGCTCACGTCCGGACACTCCTTATGGCCTGACGTGGGTGTCAAGAATGCGAATCTTGGGCGTCTGGTTTAGCAATGGTACTGCAAATGTGGAACCGGATAACTGGTTACCACGCCTTTCCAAGCTAGATTAAAATTTGAACCTGTGGAAGGGTGTGGGGTGTTTTCACTCCCACCCTATCAGCAATACTCAATACTTGGTTTTTAGTTAATGTTAAAACTAGTTTCTTTTACCTAATGGACTTCTGCTGACGATGAGAATGACATGCGAGCACGCTTTTTCATTAAGACCATACTTATGGTACATGGGTTTTTCGAAATAAAGCAACTTTTCACAATGGCACCGAGAACTCTCGGGCCACTGTAAGGGACATAAGGAATGACATCACAACACAGTTGCAAAATGACCGGGGGGACGGGGGTACTTTGCAAATTTTTGGGCAGGGGTGTGCCGCTGGGACTCTGAGACCCTTAACCTATACTAGACCATTTTAGCTGCATTTTGCAACCCTATTCTAGACTAAACACCAAAAATCCTACCCTATCCTAGACCTTTTCTAGACTCACTATTTTGCAGAAACTCATTCACTATCACAGTCTAAGATACCAGGGGTCAGTAAAAATGTCGTACAGAACGCCTTACCGATTATTAAATGCCATTTGTCAGTAAACCTCGTCTAGACTAAATTCTTCATCCAACTGATCAGTTTCGCGGAAAATGATACCCTATTCTAGACCAAAAATCTCAGATTACTATACCCTATCCCAGACTAAACTGCCTGAAAACCATACCCTTCACAGCGGCACATACCTATATAGCTCATATATGGGAGTACCCCCCCCCCCCCCCCCCCCCGAACAGAAATTTTCTACTTTGTGGTGTCATCCGAATATTTGTGAAATACAACAGTCAAAGCTTGTGACTCTAATAATTTAGCTACTGGGAACTCATCATTCATTACCAAAAATGACTAAAGTAATCATGTGCAAACCAGAAAGGACTTTCAAGTGGACCAAACGACCGGAAATAAACTTTATAAATAATCCCGTATGGACTGGACTTTGAAGTGACTGTAAACCGGAACTGACCTTCTATTATTGTAACCGGAAATGACTAGCCTTAACTCAGGATGCCTTGTAACCGGAAATGACTAGCCTCTCAGGATAATATTGTAAACTTTAGGGATTTGTTATTGATAAATAAAATATTTTAAAAGAAAAAAAAAACACTTTTGTTGTGTTTAGCGGTGAAAATGGTTTGCAAAATCGTTTTTCCCTGCTTTATTTCGCGGTTTGCTACTCGAGAGGTTTCACATTTCTCAAACAGTGAGCTTTTGTGGAATTTGTGCAGTCTACTAAATGTACTGTGCAGACGGTCGCGTAATAAGCTTACTGTTTTTGAGAATTGCTAAAATTGAAAAGTAGCCTGGTCGTCAATCTTAATTCTAATTTTTCTTGTGCTTCCGACCTTTCACCTAAGTTAAGCTTATCATCATCGTTTCTGTTCAGAGAGCTCCGCTGTTAGGCTAAGCCTATCTATATATATTATGTGGGGATTTTTGTCATGAAAGTTATTTATCACAGTGATGCCACTAAAAGTCAAGTTTGATATGCATGGATCTGTTCCTCAAGTGTATACCTCTATATACCATGAATTTTTAAGTGAGGAATGTTTTATTACGAGCGTTTGATATTCACGAGTTGGCTCATAGGAGTCATCGATTAACCCTTTCACTCCCAGAGTCAATTATGGAGACGTGAAGTGTAGTTCTAACTTTTTAGTCTGTGGACAAAATCGTATGGTGTGACCAAAATTCAAATGAAACCTCTTCAGCAGTACTTTTGCATGGTACTGTACTATTTGTTCTAACTTAATTGAGTCTGTGGGTGAAACCCTATGGTGAGACCATTCAAAATAATGAAACCTCTTCAATCAGCAGCACTTTTGCATGGTACCATTTGTTCTAACTTTTGAGTCTGTGGACGAAATCCTATGGTGTGACCATTCAAATGAAACCTCTTCAGCAGTACTTTTGCATGGTACCATTAGTTTCTCAATACTGTCCAAAATGAAATTTGGGATTTTTCTTGAATTTTGATATTGGGCATTCTTGGGAGTTGAAGGTTTAACTTGTGAATATGCCAACCATTGAACAGGCAAAAACAGTGAAACAAAGTTTAAATCTCAATCGCTTGGCTGTTAACTTTGAACCTGCGCCATGTAATGGTCACCTGCCTTACCAATGGGAATGATGTTTGAGGGAGTGGAGAGTGGGGAGTTGGACACAGGGTGGGGGTGGGTAGAAGGTGAAACAATGTCTAGGATAGGGGAGGCTTAAAACGTTTTGTATTCACGAGTTGGCTTAAATACATGTAGGAGCCTTTGATTCATAAAATTTTCCTCAAAATCAGGGGTGCAACTACCCTGCAAGCAGTGGATTCTCCTACGCCGAGCTACTCCAAACGAGAGAGGAACCACTGCGAGCATCTGTTAGTTCCTTTGATCGAGCCGCTGTCCAGCGCCATGATGGACAAATAAATTAACTTTGAACCAGTAAAACAAGTTTCCAAACTTGTTTAGCCTCTCGGACAATTGCACTCAGCCACGTAACTGCTACGTTTAAGCGAGCCCGCTTAAACGTGCAAAATGGCATCCAAGATTACGAAGACATTTTTGCCACGAAACAACGGCACGTGCTACAATTTATCGGCGAAACAAAGTCAAATGCATCACGTGGGGCGTCACGTGGCTGCGCATACTCAATGAAAAAGCTAACGGATGCTCGCAGTGGTTTCTCTCTCGTTTGGCGTAGCTCGGTGTTGGAGAAATCACTGCTCGCAGGGTAGGGTGCAGCTGATCTTTGAGAACATGTACATAAAGGTTGTGCTTTATAAATTAACCTATTTTGGTTACCAAGCTTACTGTGAAAACTGGCAGTTGAGCTGCACTTTTTTTTCATAAAGTTTTTGCTCAAACTTGGGGGTGCAGCTTATCTGTGAAAATACAGTGTACATGTCGGTACATAAGGTTTGTGGCTACAGCTGTACCTGAAGCTTACAACTATATTTTGATATGAAGCAAATGTCAATAGAAAGTAATTTGTTTTCCAACCAGAATGATTAGATGGATACAGTTTAAATTTTCCCAAATTTAAGCTTGAAAACTTGGGGTGTAGCTTATCTGCCAGTTTTTACAGTTTTTTTTTTTCAAACACGACTGTGAGAGTATATGTAGCTTTAACTATGATTTCTGACACTCTAAAGAAAGTTGAAAAAAAGACTTTTTCGTGTTGACGTAACTGAGTTTTCTTGACAAAATTTAAAGTGTTTAAGGGAACAGTGTCCCAGCTGAAACATGTACATCATGTTTTCATGAGTATATCCATAAGCTTGCTCTCAGCTTGCTTTATTATCTTGAAAAAGGAAGAAAGAAAAGTGCCAAAGGTGATGAGCATACAAGACCTCATAACTTATAATTATGCTGTATTTATAAATTCTCCATTTTTCTCCCCAAGTCGACACACTAATTATATTTTGCCGCCATCTTCATAACATGGTCGCGTGTCATCCAATCAGATGTTTTTCGACATGTGAACGAATATATAATACATGTATGTGTGAAGAAACAAAGAAAGGAAAAGAAAATGTGGAGGGCAATCCTTGACTCGTCGCAACGCCACAAGTAATAACAGTCGCTTTGCTCTTTTTTCACAGTCACTGCATACAGCCCTCTTGGATCACCAGACCGTCCCTGGGCAAAACCTGATGACCCCGCTATCATGGAAGACCCTAAATTGTTGGAAATAGGCAAAAAGTATGGCAAGACCCCACCCCAGCTCTGCATCCGCTTCCAGATACAAAGGGGTGTGTCGGTTATACCCAAGAGTGTTACACCTTCACGTATTCAGAGCAATTTTGAAGTAAGTTTAAGGCCTGTTTACACAGGCAATTTTTTGTGCAATTTTTGTGGCACTTGTCGATGCAATTTTTGTCATGCGCAAGTTGCATCTTCAAATGTGTAAACAGGCGGCAATTTCAGTGCAATTTGTGCGTGATGTTGCAGAGGTTTCACACATCTTTGAAACCTGATGCAACTTGGTAGCGATTTTTTGGAAATCACAGCAAATCAAAGCAAATGTCGCATCTGAATCTCACAGGAAATCACCACTAGTTTACAAAGACTTGGGGTGATTTTGAAGGTGCACAAGCCAGAAAAAACGGCTGGGCTTGTTAATGAGCCTGCTAAGTGTTTTTCTTAGCTACACCCCTGCATTATACACTGTACTTGCATGGGTCTTGTCTTAACTCTTTCACTCCCAGAGTCAATTATGAAGATGTGCAATGTTGTTCTAACTTTTGAGTCTGTGGACGAAATCCTATGGTGTGACCATTCAAATGAAACCTCTTCAGCAGTACTTTTGCATGGTACTATTTGTTTTTCAATATTTTACAAACTGAAATTTGGGATTTTTCTTGAACTTTAATGTTTGGCACTCTTGAGAGTGAAAGGGTTAAAATTTATTAGTATTGGTCAGGGTTGGGTAAGAAGTAAAATATTAATGTTTGATGTTTTAATGCAGGTGTTTGATTTTGAAATGTCAGCTGAAGATATGAAGGTGATGGAATCCTTCAACATTCCTTTCCGAGCCTGTATTCCTATGATAGAGGTAAGTCGAGTGAACTAGATGACCAACCATGAAGGCTTTCAGTAAGGGCAGTACAGTGTATTTATTATATATGGCAAACTGGTCCACAGGGAAAAGGAGCATTCTGATTGGTTCCCTGAGTGGTCTGAATTTTAAAATACGGACCGCTAAGATGGACCGTTCACGAACTTATTTCGCCCCAATTTCTTTTATGAAACATTGAACAAATGAAAACAGTTTTCTATTACAGTGTAAGTAGAAACATTTTTCCTCATGTTTGGTAGACAATTTTGGTTCAACCTTTTTGCAAAGTGGCTTGAAAAAAATAGTTAGCCTTAGCAGTATGGGGGAAAAATTCACATCTTTGAGAAATTGTTTTGGGCTTTAGGACACTGTAATTATCTTTTCAAGATAAAATTTAATTCTGTTCCAAAATAGAAGATTTATTAACCTGGTTGAAATCCCTTCAGTCATGTTTACATGATCCAGTCATAATTTTGGCAAGCCGGTCTCTTTTAAGGCCAAAAAAGCAAGATTTCACTTAAAATCACTAAAAGTCAATTATGACATTATTCCCCAGAAGCCTTCTATTTTTACTTCTATTAAAGGGACACTTCTATTAAGGGAACGGTGACAGTGTTTGAACATCCCACGTGACATTTGAACCTCCATTATTCACATTGTAAGGGAACAGTTTAATAATAGTTTGTGACCACCAAAGAAGATTGACAAGATTTTATTGTACTTTAACAACAATATGATTTTCATATGTTCACATTCATATAATATTCAAAGTTTGAGCTCTATTCTCAGTGATTATGGCATATAAATCTTTCATATATAAAATACAAATCATGTATGACATTGACATTGTATTTTGTGCAATAATTGCCTAACGGAAGGCTATTACACTAAAATACAATTTAAAAATTGTATTGACAGTTGAAATTGACTGTTTAAAACAGTCCAAGGTTGCTGTTGCAATTTGAAACTTGCATTTCACAGTTGCTAAAATAAATGGCGTCATCCCAAGTTAGGACACCAGGCAGTTTTGTTCGTTTGGTTAATTATTAACAAAACCAGCAAAACCTGTATTAAGGGGACACCTCCATTTAGGGACACTTCTCCTGGTCCCTAGGGTATCCCGTTAATGGAGTTTCCTCTGTGTTTTTGTATTTTACATTAAGACAGAGCTGTAATTTTTTTTTAGGTCGAGGGAAAGAAAGTACCAAGAGATGCTGGCCATCCCCATTATCCATTTAACATTCCCTTCTAGTATTAGTCTAATGCAATTAATCTGGTAATGTAACACAGTATATCAGTTTTATATTAATGGGGTACAGTAAAGTTTTTTGTCCAACTGTTAAATCTGACAGTGCAGGGATTCAAATTTGTTCTATCACAGAAGAAGTAGCCTGATTCTCGGCCGGTTTTTAATCCATTTTTTGCCTATTGATGAATGTGATACCGTATTGAAATAAACTGATGATGATGATTGTGGGCAGAGGTCGCTCGCTCTGAGAGGAGAAATGTGATCGAACTACCTCAGAATGTCTGAGAATCGGGTCGAGATCGGGACGGGATCGGTTTTCAATCGAGTGTCAAAAGTAATTTAGCTATCGCTTTGGTTACATATTACTGTGTTTTGTGATTGGCTAAAAAAAAAATCTTGCACCACTATCTCAACCAATCAGAAGTAAAACCAAAACCAATCGTGACTTGTTCGTACCGTCAACATGTATTTGCTTCACGTTCTGATTGAATCACTGGATTGTCTGCGTCTGTTGTGATAGCTAATTACTTTGGTTTTGGTTTTAGTTTGACGACACTCAATTGAAAACCGTTGTAAATAGCAATCCAGTCATTCCTTTACCGAACTGGAGGTTTCTATAAGAGGAGTAACACGGCAACGTTGTGATGGCCAGCGTCTTAATGATATCATTCTTATCAGGGAAATAGTATAAAAGCTCTGTACTTGAACGGAAGCCATTGTTGATATACATTTTCTAGAAAAAGACGGTAGTCTCTTTTGGGCTGCTCATCCACAAACCTTTGAAAATGATGCCTTGCTTGTATAGCCACCATTATATCAGGGATTAAAACGGCTAAAAAGAATCAAACTCCCTGTGCTGTAAACATAAAAAAGTCATGGCAATTTTTTAGACCAGTAAAGGTGCTCTTACACGTAACAATTATTTGTGCAACTTCTCTCGCAAAAACATTGTTGATATTTAGAGAACGGACCTCTGTAGCCATGCAAGTGGGTTGGATGAGAAAGTGACTCGTGTCAGTTTAGGACTATCCAAGTAACACCAATTGATGTTAAACAGGAAGACGCACTGTAAAAGGAAAGTACCTTAGGTACGTCAGGATCATTTGTCAATCAACCGCCGTCGCGTTCGAACCTCTGTGAAAATCTGTAGAGAATAACGACAGCTTTTGAGCAATCTGTCTGTATGGTTTGTACTAGTCGCTTTTGACAAACCCCATAACATTTTCAACAACATGGACGAATTTGTTGAGGTTTGTATCCTTGGAATTCCTTTGAGAATTTCGAACTTTTATGGCGCTAATTTCAGAATAAAAACAATGAAAATTAGCTCACTCGAGCTGAAACAGGGGCGGAGCTATTCCTTTTATAGCGCGTATTCGTGTTTAAAGGGGCTATGTCACCATTTTTAGTGTTCCTTAAACCAAAATACATCTTTATATCAGCCAAACTCCAAAAATAAGGATCCAGTTTTGTTTCGAATTATTCTACTAGTGCTGTAAGAGTAAAAATAAGTGTCTTGGGCTGCAGATGGCCAGGATGGAAATGGATTGCATCTTGAAAAAATTGGGCTAACTTTTTCAAGCTTATAGCTTCTGTCTTGGAAAACTTGCTAAACCTCTGATGATGATCTTTTTTCTCTTCGAAAATTTACTTCATGTCTTCCTCTTGGTGTTCTTTAAGCATTTTGTGTACAACAAAGGTACTTAGTTTTAATTTGGGGCAGATTTTGACCCAAATCCTTCAAATCACCATGAAATAGCTCCTCTAACTGAATGGAAAGTTTGTACTTCATGTAGAAAATACTAAATTATTTCTGTACTCAGTAATATAATTTCTAAAGTTTGTTAGAGTAGTTATGTAGAAAATAAACAAGGTCAACTGGTAGAAAAGCTTTCACCTTTGTGTTCACACACAACGAAGAGCCCAAAGAACAAGATACGTTAACTAATGGCATCGCCACAAATAATATTTGGGACAAAAATGCTCTATGTACTCGAAATTTGCTTGTGGGCTTTTAAGCCTGGCTTTCGCTGGCGACACAATCATAAGCGGAAGGATAAAGGTCCGTTTACACAGACGATTTTTTGTGCAATTTTTGTCGCGCGCAGGTTGCATCTTCAAATCGCGTGTGTAAACTAGCGGCGGTTTAAGTGCGATTTGTCGCGCGATTTCGAAACCTGATACAACTTGGAGGCGATTTTTGGGAAGCAGCAAATCACGGCAAATATCGCACCCGAATTGCACTGGAAATCGCCGCTAGTTTACACTTGCGACAAAAGTTGCATTGGAGAGCGCGACAAAAATCGCATCGAAAATCGAATCGCATGTGTAAACGGGCCGTAACAGTGCTTATGTCCATAAGCGCAAACATAATAATAATAATAATAATAATCACTTTATTTAAGTGTCAAGGTATTTAGCGCGCGAGCACTAATTGGGGACACTAAATAAAGAAACAAATATTCAAATAGAACATAACATTTTAAAAATCCCAACTGTTAGGAGGCAAACCAGTTGGCTATTTTATAAACGTGGTCGAGGAGTTGAACTCGGGTCTGCCGTGAAACAACTCCAGCAAGTGGCCAGAGCGGGACTTGAACCTGGGACCTCCGGATTACAAGTCCGACGCCCTAACCACTCGACCACGCTGCCTCCTACTGCAAGCATAAGCATAAAGCATAACCATAATCATAAGCATAAAGATCTTTCCTATGCTTACGTCAATGTTCGTTTTCACTTAATGTAAATTCTTACGCTTCCGCTTATGCCTATGGTTTACGTCGCCAGTGAAAACCAGGCTTTAGTCAACAATACAGTAAGTTTAATTTGAGTCGACAGAAAACGAGCAAGCGCGTACTTTAATGCAGAGGGGGGAAGTGGGCTGTCTGTGCGTTGGTCGGTGCTTGTCCTGTGCCAAACCTGCTTGTGTGAATGCGTTAAAAAAGCAAAAACAATTTTCACGGAAAATTTCTGCCAGGAAAATCTTTGGAAACAGGATTATACGAAAGCCTGTTGTGTCAAAACAAGCTCCAAAAATGTTTTCGCGGGCTTCTTGTGGGGTATCTGCGGTTACAAACAAGTACTTCAATAGCAGGTACCATGAAATTACTTACTTATTATTTAACTGTTATCAAAACAATAATTTTGATTATATCGCACGTAATATCACGTATTTTGAAAAGGTTCATTTGTTTGAGTTAACAATAATGAACGATATGCTGAATAAAATGTATATATTTTTTTGTAAAATGCAAAAGATGGAAACGAAAAAAAAAATTGCGTTTATGTCTCCATTAATGTAATATTGATGTTTGTTTTTGCTCGTTTCGTGCGTTTATATTTACTGGCATCGAAAATTCTCATTTTTAGAACGAGGATAAATTTCCGGGATTTTGTACTATTTATCCAATGCAACTTGCAAGAGTTATAGCGATTTCATCGTGCTCAGTCAAAGCGTTTCAGAAAAACTGAGTTGAAAAGAAACCTGAGAAAATAAGCAAAGTCTGTTTATGCTTTAGTTTACCATTAGCTCAGACAAGGACTGGTAAGGCTGATTTAGACAGCACAAATTTTGCCGACAACTATCGCATACAACCTGCTCACGCCATACATACAACAGAAATCGCATCGTCTAAATCAGCCCACAAATCGCTCACAACTGTTGCATAAACCACGAAAAATTTTTAGGATTGTGAAACATGTTTTAAAACCCTGCGACAATCGTAGCCACATACAATGTTATATGATGCGAGTTGTATACAATTTTCGCCTGACAAGCAGCGCGCGCTACAAAACATTGCATGCGACAAAGTTGTACCGTGTAAATCTTCCTGTACATTGTTAATACAACTGACTTAGTTCAAGCTTTGTTACAAAAGAAGACATTGTTTAAAATGATCAGTTTATGTGATTATACTTAATATGTTTTGACATGTTATTTCTGCGCATACGTAACTATATACATGGATGTGGGCTATAGATTCATCGAAACGTTACTTTTGCGTGTTAAAGCATATCGCTAGTACAAAATAAATGAAAAACTGAATTTAATGATATGGCGACACAGTGTTTTGAAGAGCACATTCAAAGGTAAATAAATGCTGCATGATTGTCTATGGTCATTAAAAGGACTGTCTATGGCTACATCATCTTTCACTGTCGCTAGTCTCAATTCTAATCAGTTCTTGAGTTTCTGGAAATATGGAAAAAATGGAAAGATGCACTGAATTAGGTCCATTGAATGCCTTTGTGTACTGCCAGACTAAATGTAAGCACGGATCAGTTCAACGAAGTTCCATTTACTTGTTTAAAGTGTCGCTTTCCATCATAGCGTTTCGCTTCCATTTATTGTCCATGATCATCTCTTGATATTTGCGATTCCTCCTTTTCTCTGCTCACTTTGGAAGAAGTATTTACCATCCTTCTTAAGAAAGACACGTAAACAAAGGATAGCACAAATGCCGACATAACAAGGACACCAGCTTCCACTGCGACCATGACTGAAAGACGATTTCAACGACTTTAAGATCCAGAAATTCCGTTTGCTTCTTGTCACATGCAAAATGTGGACTCAAGGCAACCGTCAGATCCGGAAATATGTTTTGATCACGAAGAAATATTTTTTTGATGATGAAGCAATGAATGCGTTCTGTCATCAGACGCGACGCTGTTGTAATTCTGGAAAAACTTGTTTTGTAAGGCTTCTTACAATGACATGGCGCATGAATTAAAAAACCGCGTTATAAAAAGTTGATGACTTTTCACAGCATGGCAACAAATAATACATGGACAAGTCAATATTTGCACGTTCATCTAATTGCAATCTACGTGCACCTTCTTTGGCATTGTTTTGAATCCCCAGAAAACTGAAGAAATGCTCGATCATCCTTTTTATGGAAGCTTTTTTGCCTTTAAGAAAAGTCAGAAACGTCACGGAAAACGTACAAGGGGAGATTTGTTCGTCTAATCCAGATTTAAGTTGCCGTTACTGGTGGACTCCAGTTTGCAAAATGAGGTGAAGAACCAACCTCGTTCCCAGGGTCTCTCTTCTTCCCGCCCCTCTCTCGCTCCAGGGGGCGGGAAGAAGAGAGACCCTGGGAACGAGGTTGGTGAAGAACTGGATTAATAAAAGGGCTCTAAGAGCCATCTCGTAAAAACGAAACAACGTAAGGTTAATTTTAGCGGAGCTTTCGCGGGCCTGCTTCGAGGAACTTCATACGTTTTTATCAATGCGAGGAGTTGTTTTTATTACGGATTTCAGAACCAAAGAAGCGGAATTTCCAAGCAAGCGAGGGACTTAAAAGGTAAAACATTACATTTTTCGATGGGAATTTGTGTTGATATCGATCTGTGATTGACTTTTTCTTTGTGTACTTGTTAGTTTTGGAGATTTGTTTGTGAAACGTGCTTAAATTCAGTTGTATCGATTTCTTGAATTTCATCGAAGACAGCTCCAACTCGATGCGCTATAAATGGTACGCGTTTTGCTTTGAAACATAAATGTATGGAAACTTGAATAAAATGTTTCGAAAGAAGATTGTGTTGTCCATTTTTATGTGTTTGCTCATTCACTACATAGATTGAAAAGCGATTTTATGTAAACAAGACTTGGATTTTATAGTTCTATTTTCACTCGCGTCGCCTTATGCAAATTTTGCAATTTTGATTTCCAAATCAGTTTCTCGGGCAATTTTTGACAAGCAACAAGTGTATTTTATTCGGAAAGTAGTCGTACCTGTTATTCTAGACGGAGAAAAAGTTGTTTTTGTGAACTTTCGTACGATCTAAATTAACTGTGCAGACGGTCGCGTAATACTGTTTTTGAGAATTGCTAAAATTGAAAAATATCCCACAATGCTTGTCATCGGCTTTCTATTCAGAGAGCGACACTGTTAGGCTCAGCCTATCTTTTTATATTAGTTGTTCTTGATGTTTTGTTATTAAGTTTCAAGCTTTTGATAATCCTTTAACTTCCAAAAATTATCCATTATTTCAGCCAGCAAGGCGTACAAAAACTGTACTGTGTGATCGTTTGTATTTTTATTAAAATATAGAGGAAATGTATGATAGGTTCATAATTTCGGAATAAACATAATCTTACCTTAAATATCGTGTGTTGTCGTCCTTGAAGCTGAAAAAAGCGAATTTTAGGGATTTGAAGGGTTTTGCGCCGGACGTTTACCTGAGCGTATAATAGAGAGAGGAAGGAGGAAAGCTAGATTTTGTAGCGGAGCACTCGCCGGGCCGAAAGCCCGGCTGCGCAGCCCCATAGTCAAAGAACCTGTGCCGGTCATTTTTCATGGTCATGGCTAGCGGAATGTTTCGCGGGCGCGCGTGTGCCCGCCGCCCTCCGCCGCCGTCGCACAGTACTACTGTAGCTCCGTCGCGCAGGACTAGCTTGCGGGCAAGCAAAAGCGAGGCTTTTTTTCGCGCGGTTACACGGCCGAATGTCACGTCAGCTGGGAAAACACTTCAATGATGTTTTGCTGTGTTTACTGAGCGGAGGAAACGGTTTAAAGTTTCACATTGTTCAAATAGTGGTCAAGACCGCATTTGAGGCTTCGAAACTGCAAATCAAGCCGATTTGGAGGAATATACAGTTAAGTGCTTATTCGTTTTAAATTAAAGCTAGTATCAATGCCGGAGATGTTTGTTTTTTACGATTTATGATTTTATGATTTTTTTTTACGGGATTTCAGAACCACAGGCGGAGATTTGAATTTCCAAGCAAGCGAGGGACTTAAAGGTAAAACAGATTACATTTTTCGATTATGTATTGTTAGTTTTGGAGAATAGATTTGTAAAACGTGCTTACATTCAGTTGTATCGATTTCTTGAATTTCATCGAAGAAAGCTTGAGGTACGCGTTTTGCTTTTAAACGTAAACTATTTTAAATGGAAATTTGAATAATTTTTTTCGAAAGAAGATTGTGTTGTCCATTTTTATGTGTTTGCTCATTCATTAGATAGATTGACTTTAATTTTCTAGTATTGACTCGCATCGCCTTATGCAAATATGTTTGTGTATTTTTGCAATTTTGATTTCCAAATCAGTTTCTCGGGAAATTTTTGACAAACAAAAACTGTATTTTTTTCGGAAAGTAGTCGTACCTGTTATTCTTGACGGAGAAAAGTTGTCTTTGTGAACTTTTCTACGGTCTAAATGTACTGTGCAGACGTTCGGGTAATACTGTATTTTGAGAATTGCTAAAATTGAAAAATAGCCCGGTCGCCAATCTTAATTCTTGTGCTTCCGACGTTTCACGTTAGTTAAGTTTCGCCTTAGTTAAGCTTGTTCATAGTGCTACGCTGTTAGGCTCTGCTTATCTATATATATTACCAGGCAAGCTGAGTCCAGAGGTTTGTTCTCACGCCATTAAAATCCGTTCAAAACTCGAAGCGCCAGACCCCGAATAATATCAAGAAATCCAGGAATCGGATGCCGGCCTGTAACAGTCACGCCCTTTGCAAACAAGGCCTTTTTATAAATGCGGGAGGGGAAGTAGGGTAAAATAAACAGCGGCAAACTTCACACTCACCATCCTGGGTTGAAGCGAATGGCGTCTTGCTGGGCTTCATGCTCATGCTTCTAACCCAGCTAGCGCCGGTTTCAAAAGTATCGCCCTTCAACTTCAACTTCATGCTGGAGCGCCAAGGTAGAGAACGGGGGCAGCGACTTTTTTCGAGCGGCTGGGCTCACATGCATGGCGGACAAGCTGCACCTTGAATTGCATAATCACACCTTGTGCTGTCTTCGTGTGCACCTCAGCTACTCCACTAAGATCAAATTGAATCCAACGTAAGATCATTTTCTCTTTTCTGCGCTCATTCGATTAATCTCGGCACCCCTTCGTCGCCAGTACGATATTTCGCGGGCGCGACGAACACGACTTCTTTACATGGATCTGGTACGTTGATCATGTCACCCAGGGCCCAGTTGTTCAAAACGTGGATAGCGCTATCCACCGGATAAATCACTATTCGTTGGATAGCGCAATGGGTTTTGTTAACGTTTATCCACTGGATGGTGATTTATCCACTCTTTGAACAACTGGGCCTAGGGCCGTACCGAGGCACTTGGATCGTCCCTTGTAAGAGTCTATGCGTAAAAAAAGTAAGAAGTGTTTCTTTTTTCTGATATTGCCCCGGTAAGAAGTTTCGTCTGGCTGCATGCGGCCCTGTCACCGAAGTGCGCAACAACTTAAGCTCGGTTGCAAGTGTTGGAAAATATCCTTATTTACCCCCTGAGCAATGTTGGTGTAGAAAGTATCATATCTGACTCGTCCCCAGTCGTCTCTCAGTGGCCCTATTAATATTAACCAGAGAAGCGCGGCTGAGGGGAGCTCAGGGTGATGGGAAGGAGGAAAGAGGGAAGGCGACTGGCAGATCCTGTTTTCAAGATGGCGGACGAAATAGCGGAAAAGAAAATAGGCCGTTCCATCGGGCCTATTTTGAGTCGGAAGTTACCTTGCCCTCATATTCTATGGGATTCTATGTAGAGCCGAACTCGGTCGAGCATTGTTTGAGGAAACAGGGCTGGCATAACATTTTAAAGCGAAACTCGTAAGAGTGAGATTAACCTGTTCCAGGCTGCGAGATAGTGGGGAACGCGCGAAGGGAAAAAAAAAAAGGAAAAAATCGCGGAAGAACTGGGGAGAGGGCAGCTGCCCGCCCTCTCCCCAGTTCCCCCGCGATTTTTTCGCGTAAATTTAACAACATGTCCTCGAGACGAGATTGTCTCATATCAATAATTGCTTTTTGACACCGAATTAACGATTATGGTTATTTCCGAACACTGTTTCCCAGGACATTTCAGAAAAGACGAAATAATAATAAAAAAAAAACATGTTATTTGGACCGCGGGATTCGAACCCGGAACTACCACTACTGGGAACGTCTTCTTACCACTAGACTACCGAACAACAAGGCGATGGGAAATTATATCTGCAAGATATTTATTTGAGTCTTGCATAGAATATCATTGATCTACAGTGATTAGGCCTAAGCGCTGATTTCAAATGGTTAGCTTTTTGTTGAGGTTTGGTGATCAAGCTTTTCCATTTACTTCCTAAAATTATTTTCAAGCGAGTGATTTATAGGCTTACCACAGGGTGTAGAATAAGCGCATGAATTTTATTATGTTAAAAAATTGAGGTTTGCTCAACCAGCAGCGTGGTGGTCCAGTGGTTAGACGAGAGGATAAGTCAGCGAAGGGTCGTATGGTCGTAGGTTCGAGTCCTGTCCGAACACTAAGGATTGTTCTTTTTCAACAAAAATGCTGATTTCCCAGAATTCCTTTCAGACTGTCAGTGTTCGGAATTAACTATAATAGTTAATTCGGTGTCAAATAGCAATTATTGATATGAGATAATCTCGTCTCGAGGACACTTTGAAATTTAAGCACGGCGGGAAGACCAAAAATCAGGTGGAGTGGCTGTTCACTCGTCACCTGAGCGAGGTTTGTATCTTCTATCGTTATTGCATTCAAGCAGTGACTATTCACACTGCATACATTAAAGTAACGCATATAAGATTATAGCCTGCGTGGCAGGCGTAAACGGGGAGGGGGAGGGGGGCGCGCGAAAAAAAAAGGAAGGGGAAAGGGAAGGAACGCCTGCTATAAGAACCGGGCTATTCGTAATACGCCCACCGATTTTTAGATAATCGGATTATGTCAACTGTCAAAACGTCGACCAATCAGAAACTAGCGCGCGTTTTTACGCATGGCTGAATTCACGCAGGAATTTACCAACCGCCTCGTGCGAATTTTATCGAAACGAGAAAAATAATTTTGGGAAAAGGTTCAATTTAATATGAGAAGGTCTTCGAGTGGAAATGTCAGCTACTGACCGCTACTCGCACGAAGAGTTCAAAAAGTAAGAGAAAACCGAAAGAACAAACTTTAAATAATTGTTGCAGATTCTGTAGAATCGAGTTCGTGTCTTCTGTATCAAAGCAAAAGCAATATCACAACGCGTATGTAGACCTTGTGGTCGGAAGATCAGAAATGCTGCGGAGTTATACAGTTTTATTAAAACAGCTGTCACTTCAAGCACTGCAATGACTGCTTCGGCCGAATGCGAGGATACAACTGCCATCGATCGAAGAAAAACAAGCTGCCCACGACCATCACGCCTGAGAGAAATAAAGAAAAGAGACGAATTAATGTTCATGTGGCGGATGAAAAATCTTCTGGACAGGGATTTTCGAGGAAGTCTTTCTTTTCTGAAGCAAGTAAGATCAAGGAGACAGAAAACGACGTCGACTTTGCAGAAAATGAAATGTGACAATGCACAGCCTACTGTAATGATGATGATATTTCAGGAACAACCGACAAACAACTCAAGGTAATAATTTTATATTCCAGTGGAAACATCGTTGTACGCGATTCCTTTGACAATGCAACGAACTCGCTTATTTTAAACTTAGCCGTATCCAGTGGGCAAAACTGCTAGCACATCCCTTCCATCGAGAGAAGATCGTACAGCCGATACTTGTTCAAGTTTCAAGCTCAAATTGTAGCTACCAGCGAGATTTAAATCGGCCAAAGCTTTCGCCAAAACGTCTCCGTCCGCCGCCATCGTGAATGTGATGTGTTTACATTTTTCAACAAATTACTCATTGTGCGTTAGCCAATCAGAATTTGCGGCCACCAGCGGCCGCAGAAATGAACAAAAGGGGGTCTTTATTGCAGGCGTCATTTCCCCTTCTCTCCCCAGGTCCCCTCCCCGACGCCTGCTACGCAGGCTAATAAGATTAGTACATATGAATAAATTATCACTTTGGCTCAACTGCAGTGCGGCGTGGTTGTGCGCTGACGCGTCGAAGGATTTCTTTTGCCTCTTCGTTCCCTTCTTCTATTTTCTGATAGCAGACGTATAATATCCAGTACCTGACGAGGAGGTCAAGGAGTTCAACATGCAGTGGGACAAGCAGTTCAGGGAGTTCAGCCAGCCGCGGAACAAGGAGCTCGAGGAATTCAACCAGCCGTGCGATATGCGGCTCAGGTTGTTCAACCAGCCGTGTGACAGAGACCAAAAAGAGTTCTACCAACCGCGGAACAAGGAGTTCAAGGAGTTCATCCTGCTGCGGGAAATGCAGCTCAGAGAGTTCAACCAGACGCGGGACAAGGAGTTCAACCAGCATCGGGACAAGGAGTCCAACATGCAAAGGGACAAGCTTAACCGCCAGGGAGAGCTAGAGATAAAGTATATCTGTTTTCTCCTTTAAAGATATGTGTAGATAGGAACTGTGCGCGGGGGAAAGGGATGCAACCCTCCTTTTCTGTGTGTTTTACTTTGCTTCTTGCGTTGTACAAGTTTACTTGTTTTGGTTCCACGCTTCATTTGTTTTGTATTTCAGTCAATGTGTTAGCTTATTAATTCATCGGGTAGCTCCACTGTGTTACGAGCCTTTCTGCACGAGCGGTCTACATTCTATACAGTCTGGGATACTTATTAAAATGTTCACGTAATGTTCGGCGGCGTACACATTTTTAGCTGCCTTTTATCATCGCAAGGCACCTCTGTCAGTTGTAGGTTTGGTATGTGTAGTTAACATGGATGGAATACTTCATAATGTGAATACAATGGATGAATGTGTCAACAAGCAGCTCGGCGACTCTGCATGGCTATTTGTTTTTGGAGTTAGGAGTAGAGTGGAACAGGTAAGTTCACCGCAGCTATTTGTTTTACACCACTAAAGCAGAGTGTAGTCAAAACAAATAAAAAAAATGGGGTGAGAGTTCACCGGAAAAAAAATAGGGTGAGAGTTCACCAAAGGAAAAAAAAATGGGGTGAGAGTTCACCAAGGAAAAGAGAAAAAAATGGGGTGAGAGTTCACCAAAGGAAAAGATAAAAAAATGGGTGAGAGTTCACCAAAGGAAAAGAGAAAAAAAATGGGGTGAGAGTTCACCAAAGAAAAGAGAAAAAAAATGGGTGAGAGTTCACCAAGGGAAAAAAATGGGTGAGAGTTCACCAAAGAAAAGAAAAAAATGGGTGAGAGTTCGCCAAAGAAAAAAGAAAAAAATGGGTGAGAGTTCATCAAAGGAAAAGAGAAAAAATGGGGTGAGTTCACCAAAGAAAAGAGAGAAAAAAGGGGGAGAGGTCACCAAAGAAAAGAAAAAAAGGGGGTGAGAGTTCACCAAAGAAAAGAAAAAAATGGGGTGAGAGTTCACCAAAGAAAAGGAAAAAAATGGGCGAGAGTTCACCAAGGAAATAAAAAATGGGTGAGAGTTCACCAAAGGAAAAAAAGGGTGAGAGTTCACCAAGGAAAAAAAAATGGGTGAGAGTTCACCAAGGAAAAAAAAATATGCGAGAGCTCGCCAAGGGAAAAAAATGGGTTAGAGTTCACCAAAGAAAAGAAAAAAAAAATGGGGTGAGAGTTCACCAAGGAAAAGAGAAAAAAATGGGGTGAGAGTTCACCAAAGGAAAAGATAAAAAAATGGGTGAGAGTTCACCAAAGGAAAAGAGAAAAAAATGGGGTGAGAGTTCACCAAAGAAAAGAGAAAAAAAATGGGTGAGAGTTCACCAAGGAAAAGAGAAAAAAAATGGAAAGAAAATAGAAGAGAAGAAAACAAAAGCACGAAATGGGGTGAGAGTTCGCCAAAGGCAAGAAGAGAAATGGGGTGAGAGTTCATCAAAGGAAAGAAGAGGAATGGGGTGAGAGTTCACCAAGGAAAAGAGAAAAAGAAATGGTGCGAGAGTTCACCCAGACAAACAAAAAAAACAAACAACACAAGTGGGGATGAGACAGGTGGACAGTCTCTCTCACCAGGGCTATCGGGTTAAGGTTTGGGTTTAGTTTTGGGGAGTTACGACTACGTTGCAGGGTAGATATCTTGGGCAACCTATCGATGGCCTCCTGAGTTAATTGTTAGTATTGGGGAGGAGCCCATCGTTAGTATGGTAAACAGAAGGACACTGACTGACACAAAGGGATGGGAGCCAAATTTATCCCCAATCTTATTGCGGTTCGACAATGGATGCAGTGTTGGATAGTTAACTATTCACACTGCACACATTAAAGTAACGCATATAAGATTTGTACATATGAATAAATTATCACTTTGGCTCAACTGCAGTGCGGCGGGGATTGTGCAGGTACGAGGCGATGCGGTTTACATACGGGCAAGTCCTGGGAGCTGACGGCGGAATTGGTTTCCCCACCCACCCTCCCATACATTCGCACTGTGACCATTGTCAGGTCGCCAAATTGATCTCCAATCTTATTGCGGTTCGACAATGGATGCAGTGTTGGATAGTTTACTATTTCAAACGTTGACACTTAAAGTGAACCAAAGAAACTCCATTGTTATGCCCAGAGCTAGCAAAGAAATAACGGCATAACTAAATATAGGGGAGCAGGGATGGCGCAGTGGTGACTGGTGAGCGCGCTCGCCTCCCACCATTCCCGGCCCGGCGTCATATGTGGGTTGAGTTTGTTGTTGGTTCTCTCCTTGCCCCGAGAGGTTTTTTTCCGGTTTTCTCCTCTCCTCAAAAACCAACACTACCAAATTCCGATTAGATCTGGAAGTGTCCACAATTAGTACTCGCGTGCTAAATACTTTGGCACTTAATAAATTGATTTGATTTGATTTGAAATATTCTAAATGGCTCTGGAAAGCGTAAATTCCTCCTGTCAATATCACAGTTAAATATAGACTGAGACCTTTTTCGTAAGATGAAAGAATCGATAACATTGAGAACAACAAACCTGTTATATCTTAATTTTGATCTTAACCCTCGGTTGTACACGCAAACTTGTACCCCCACCGTGGTACAATGCCTAAATCATACCGTCCAAAAGGACAGCCGAGGAGTACTAGGAACGACTTTCCGAAGCACAACCGTGGTACATTGGGGGGGGGGGGGGGGGAAGGGGAGGGGTTGTTGCCACCCCCCTTGGGTTTTTGCGATGTTGCAATATTTCGGAAACATTTTACATCTGATAGGTAGCCCGCGATGTGCTCTACAAGATAAGGTAAATATCATGGGTTGTGGCGCTGCTGGGGGTTCGTGACGTCATCCAAAATGGCCGCGCAGATGGCCGCCGTCTTGGATTTTCCTAAAAATTCAAAAGTTTTGGAAAAAAGCGGAAATTGCAAATATTGTTTGCTGGAGGTGCAAAATAACATACAATTAAACATTTTGATGCTTTTGGTAGCATTCTATATCTTTTTCACTGAAAAAGGTAAAAAAAAACACGCATTTTTATTCAAAAATGGCTTGACCACATGTTACTTGTGACGTCATATCTCATTACCATAGCAACCGGTTGTCGCCAAATTTTACCAAAATGTGTCTCAAGGATAACAAACAGCTACTGAAAACGGCATGTGCTAATCTTAAATGGTCTTGAAAATATTGGATATTTTGAATATTCGTGAATGCGCTGACCTTATTTCGCCATATATCTCAATTATTTTTAATTGCTGTTTAACTACTGGCACATTCCCTGATGACTGGAAATTGGCCAAAGCTACGCCTATATTTAAGCAGGGCGATAGAAGTGATTTGAACAATTATCGCCCAATTTCCGTGATCTCAGCAATAGCAAAAATTTTCGAGAGAATAGTTTATAATCAGCTTTCTTCCTGTTTAACCGAAAATAATATTTTGTCAAAATATCAGTCTGGTTTTCGATCCTTTCACTCAACTGTAACCGCTTTGCTCGAAGCCACTGATAATTGAGCCTTTAACATAGATCGTGGCTATGTTAACGCTGTTGTCTTTTTAGATCTAAAAAAGGCATTTGACACAGTCAATCATTCTATTCTATTATCCAAACTATATTTATATGGTGTTAAAGGAATTGCCTACGAATTGCTTTCTTCTTATTTAGAAAATCGTACCCAAAAATGTGCTGTCAATGGTGTCCTTTCTGAAAGCTGCACTTTAACTTGTGGGATTCCCCAGGGAACAATACTAGGACCTTTGCTGTTTCTCTTATACATTAATGACTTACCTAATTGTTTATCAAATTCGCAACCAAGAATGTATGCTGATGATACTCACCTAACATATGCTGACAATGATATCTGCTCTCTTGAGGCTTCTTTGAATCAGGACTTGTTAAATATAAACAATTGGCTTATTGCCAACAAATTGACTCTCAATATGACAAAAAACTGAATTTATGATAATCGGATCAAGACAAAAATTGAATAGTCTATCCGTTCTCCCAGATTTTGAAATTAATGGTACACAATTAAACAGAGTTGATTTTACCAAGTCTCTCGGTGTGTTAATTGATGAAAATCTAACATGGAGTAATCATATCAACGCTATATCTAAAAAAATCTCTTCTGGTATTGGATCTAATATATATATAGATAGGCTTAGCCTAACAGCGGAGCTCTCTGAACAGAAACGATGATGATAAGCTTAACTTAGGTGAAAGGTCGGAAGCACAAGAAAAATTAGAATTAAGATTGACGACCAGGCTACTTTTCAATTTTAGCAATTCTCAAAAACAGTAAGCTTATTACGCGACCGTCTGCACAGTACATTTAGTAGACTGCACAAATTCCACAAAAGCTCACTGTTTGAGAAATGTGAAACCTCTCGAGTAGCAAACCGCGAAATAAAGCAGGGAAAAACGATTTTGCAAACCATTTTCACCGCTAAACACAACAAAAGTGTTTTTTTTTTCTTTTAAAATATTTTATTTATCAATAACAAATCCCTAAAGTTTACAATATTATCCTGAGAGGCTAGTCATTTCCGGTTACAAGGCATCCTGAGTTAAGGCTAGTCATTTCCGGTTACAATAATAGAAGGTCAGTTCCGGTTTACAGTCACTTCAAAGTCCAGTCCATACGGGATTATTTATAAAGTTTATTTCCGGTCGTTTGGTCCACTTGAAAGTCCTTTCTGGTTTGCACATGATTACTTTAGTCATTTTTGGTAATGAATGATGAGTTCCCAGTAGCTAAATTATTAGAGTCACAAGCTTTGACTGTTGTATTTCACAAATATTCGGATGACACCACAAAGTAGAAAATTTCTGTTCGGGGGGGGGGGGGGGGGGTACTCCCATATATGAGCTATATAGGTATGTGCCGCTGTGAAGGGTATGGTTTTCAGGCAGTTTAGTCTGGGATAGGGTATAGTAATCAGAGATTTTTGGTCTAGAATAGGGTATCATTTTCCGCGAAACTGATCAGTTGGATGAAGAATTTAGTCTAGACGAGGTTTACTGACAAATGGCATTTAATAATCGGTAAGGCGTTCTGTACGACATTTTTACTGACCCCTGGTATCTTAGACTGTGATAGTGAATGAGTTTCTGCAAAATAGTGAGTCTAGAAAAGGTCTAGGATAGGGTAGGATTTTTGGTGTTTAGTCTAGAATAGGGTTGCAAAATGCAGCTAAAATGGTCTAGTATAGGTTAAGGGTCTCAGAGTCCCAGCGGCACACCCCTGCCCAAAAATTTGCAAAGTACCCCCGTCCCCCCGGTCATTTTGCAACTGTGTTGTGATGTCATTCCTTATGTCCCTTACAGTGGCCCGAGAGTTCTCGGTGCCATTGTGAAAAGTTGCTTTATTTCGAAAAACCCATGTACCATAAGTATGGTCTTAATGAAAAAGCGTGCTCGCATGTCATTCTCATCGTCAGCAGAAGTCCATTAGGTAAAAGAAACTAGTTTTAACATTAACTAAAAACCAAGTATTGAGTATTGCTGATAGGGTGGGAGTGAAAACACCCCACACCCTTCCACAGGTTCAAATTTTAATCTAGCTTGGAAAGGCGTGGTAACCAGTTATCCGGTTCCACATTTGCAGTACCATTGCTAAACCAGACGCCCAAGATTCGCATTCTTGACACCCACGTCAGGCCATAAGGAGTGTCCGGACGTGAGCACCAAGCTCCTAACTTCATGGCTTCTGTACTCTTTGCCACATTTAATTTAGTCCCTGTACCTGTTTTGTAATTGTGAAGTAAGGTAAAGAATTTGTCTAAAGAAACAATGTTGTTTACAAAACATGTGGAGTCATCCGCATATTGGTGAATTTTAGAACGCTTTTCTCAGGCTTCTGGAAGGAGAAAACCTTCAATAGTATCATCCTTTCTTATACTGGTAGCCAAAACTTCTGCACATAAAATGTACAAAAGTGGAGACCAGGGATCTCCCTGCTTCACCCCACACTCGAGTGGAATTTCTTTAGTCAAAAAACCATTAACTATAATTTTCATATTTGCTTGACAGTATAATGTAGAAATCCACCGCTAGAAATTAGGGCAAAATCCAAAACGACTTAAAACAATGGTAAAAAGTTTACCAATGTTTTTCTACCCTGTCAAAGGCTTTCTCTTGATCAATATTGACAGCAAGATACCAGTTTCATTGGTAATATTTATATAATCTAGAGTGTCACGCAAGAGAAATAAATTCTCAAAAATCGTCCTACCTGGGACAGAACAAGTTTGATCTTCTTGAAATAATCGAGGGTAACACTTTTGAAAGTCTGTTTGTAAGAGCTTTTGAACAAATTTTGTAATCAACATTGGGTAGCGAAATGGCCGGGCCACCAATTTTTGAGGTTTTTCTGATCATCTTTCTTGTATAAAAAGTAATCTAGTCACGCTTCCTTGCATTGAATCACTGAGAGAATTATTTTCCAAACTAAATTTATAATTTCGAACAGAATAGGGCCTAAAATATCCCAGAATTTAGCGTAAAATTCTTGAGGTAATCCGTCTGAACCGGGGGTTTTCCCTGAAGAAAGTCCACGCATTGCGTGGGTAATTTCAGCCAAAGATAAAAATCCTTCGCAGGATAAAATTTCGCTCTCACTTAATCTGTTTTCAAGTTTGTAAAAAATTCGGTTTGGACTGTTAAATTAACAGGTTCTTGCAAGTACAAATTACGGTAAAAATCGAAATGAGCCGGAGTCTTGTGAAAAAACTTCAACACCGGCGGAGTTATAAATAGATTGAACAGTATTTTTTCTGAGCACGTAAAAAAGAATTTGGTAGGTTTTTCACTTTCTTCAAGCCATTTGACTCTGCTACGAATTTGGCTTCCTCTCATTTGGGATAAATTAATGGCCCGAATTTCTCTTTCAAGCATTTCTATGGTGGTTTTCACTGAGTTATCTCCTTCAATGAGAGCCCGTTTAGCTTCGATCAAAGGATTTATAGTTGCGTGGCCTTTTAATATCGCGATTTAAGTTAATGTGCCTTGTTTACTTCGACCAAAATCTATAGCAACTAATTTTATAGATTCTTTAAGAAAATCCCACCAAGCTTGAATGGAAGTAAATGTTTTCCGGTGCAATACATGTTTCTTAATAATTTCTGAGATATTAAATTCTAAATTTAGCCTCCAAAGTCCTGGTCCACGGGAAAATGGGGCTTAAATCAACAGAATCATGATCGGAAAAACACAAGGTAAAATTTCACATTTTAAAAAAGAATCATACAAGTCCTGAGCAATAAAAAAATTATCCAAACGTGTACCGATAGTTTTATCCGCATTAAACCATGTGCATTGTATTTTTCAGTCGGCCGTGTTTTTTTTGCGCCAGATATATATCAATATAAAATGACGAACACTGTGCAGATCTTTCAAAGGCATGGAAATTGTAGGATTTCCTCCAAACTTATCAGAAACGTTTTCAATGCAGTTAAAATCGCCAGCAATAATTTTAAAAGAGTTCGGAAAAAATATTCATGAATTGTGTCATAAAAGTACGTTCACTTGGATTCGTGGGTGCATAAGTATAAAACCAAATTAATTTTCGTGTCGTCGAGTTCAGTTAAAACACTAACAATTCTACCAGAAGAATTTTTTTTCCATTGTAAACATTTGAAATCAGTATTTTCAGCGACAAGAATGGCAACGCCGCCTTGTTTACCAAGAGCGAGCAACCAGAAACTTTCACCGCGCCATTTAGCTGTCAGAGAATTTATCGCATTTTGTCCTGTCGCTAAAGTTTCTTGTAAACAAATAAACTCAGAACAGGAATTTTTAACAAAATCAAAAACACAGCGTTGTTTGGCTTCATTGCCAAAACCACGGATATTCAAAGTTGTAAATTTAGCTCTGAATGCAAAAACTTGGAGAAAGTTCTTCTGGTAAAATTAAGACTTAAGCTTACATAAGCTTAACTTAAGCTTACATGTAAGTCTTAACTAAACAATTTTTGCAAATCACATTTAGACAGTTACTTGCTTTTCTGTTTATGTTTGTTTGTCCGATGTCCAGTGTTTCTCCTCTTCGGCAAAGGTTGTTCGCCGTCATATTCAGAACGTTCCAGAGTTTTAGTGTCCGTTTTCTCCGATCCTTTGGTACTGGAATCCGTAATAAAATCAAACATCTCCCCGCATTGAAAAATGTATGAAGTTCCCCGAAGCAATATTTTATCCAAGAAAGCTCTTCTTTTTCCACTAAAGCGGCTTCTGAGTATCCCTTAATTAGTATCCCTGTCTTGAGTAGCAAACCGCGAAAAAATGCAGGAAAATAACGACTTTACTTCACCGCTAAACACTGACCAGCGAAAGATCCAAACTTTTTAAAACATGTTCATCGAGCTGACGGCTGTGTAGCCGCGCGAAAAACAAAGCCACAAAGATCCCGGATGTTGATGACGTCATCACTAGCCCAAAGCGTACGGCGGGCGTTCGGCGTGCGGCGGCGGGCACACAACGCGCCCGCGAAACATTCCGCTAGCCATGACCATGAAAAATGACGGACATGGGTTCTATGAGTATGGAGCTGCGCAGCCAGGCCTTCGGCCTGGCCAGTGCTCCGCTATTAAACGAATAAGTCACCATGTTCCTCCTGCAACTCTGCATAATATCTATTATGGGTTAGTTCAATCGCACTTCGACTATTGTAGTGTTGTTGGAGGTAACGGTGCCAAAACATTATCTGACAAATTACAGAGACTTCAAAATCGTGCTGTCCGCGTCCTTACTCATTCTAGTTATGATACTGACGCCAACCAACTACTTAAAGAATTAGGTTGGGACAATTTAGAAACTCGACGTCAAAAACTAAAGGCGGAGATGGTCTATAAGTCCTTAAACGACCTCGCACCGAATTATTTGTCCTCTAAATTTATTCAGCGGAGTGATGTGATTGCTTCTTACAATTTGATAATAAGCTTGTAATACCATTGCCACATACTAACTATTACAAAAATAGCTTTGCCTATAGTGGTGCAGTCCTCTGGAACAGTCTACCCTCAGCTGCTAGGCAGGCAACATCTCTGACTAAGTTCCGACGATTCTTAATTAATTCCGACACGGCATTCATGTAAAACAGGCTTTATTTTAATTTACTTTTCTTTAATAGTTAGTTATATTTTTAAATTATAGAAGATTAATTTACATACATAGTTTTTTATTAAGTTGTAGTTTATATGAAATTGTTAACGCCTGATGTATTTACCGTGTTTTTTAAATAAAGATGATGATGATGATGATGATGATGATGATGATGATGATGAAAACGGGGGGGGGCAACCACCCCCCTCCCCCCTTGTACGACCGTGGGTTAAAGGAAAAATCTTTCAGGCATGAGGGTTAACCCTATTCTAAAGCCGGGCTAAAATGTTCTTACAAAAGAACAACTTCTTTACAAAGGTACACATGTAAGGTCTACATTCTAAAGGTCAAGTACACGACAACACGAAACCCACAGGAGTCGTGTCAGGCCTGTTAACACTTCCAAAACGTCTAAACGCTTTCGGTAGCGCAACCCATCAACAAAATCCGTCAAGTTGTCCTGTTTTCCATAATAAGTGATAGATAAAATATGAGCGGGAGATCTGTATGGGCATTTACAATGGCGAGCCGAAGGCGAGCCATTGTAAATCCCATACAGATCGGACGCGAATATTTTATCTGACTTATGAAATGAAACAATGAGTAGAGATCTGTATGAAAAGTTAATGCATACTAATTAGCTCAGCAGAGATCTGTATCAAAAGTTAATGCATACTAATTAACTCAGCAGAGATCTGTATCAAAAGTTAATGCTACTGTTTAATAATTCATCAACTCAGTTGATCTGCATTGGGGTTTACAAACCTTCATTAAACATTCAGTTCTTTTGTATTTTCCTTACAAATATATATACGGCGAAATAAAAACACAAAAGCGACCTCGCAGAACTTTTCGACTCTTCGCACGACTTTTCGATCTCACGATCTCTCCCTTTCCTTTTCCTGCTACACATCACCCCTCCGCTCCCCTCGGTCGCGCTTCTCTCGTCCTGCATCTATCCCCCGTGCGCGTCTCCCGCGTCTTGCCAAGAGAGACGACTGGGAACGATTCAGTAGAAAGTACAACTTTTCGATCTCACGATCTCTCCCTTTCCTTTTACTCCTTCCCATCACCCCTCGCGCTCCCCACGGTCACGCTTCTCTCGTTCGCGTCTATCCCCCGTGCGCGTCTCCTCGTCTTGTCTTGGGGACGAGTCAGTAGAAAGTATTGTCCAATCGATTGATTTAGCATTTCCAACTTTGGACAGGGGAGCGGGTAAATTTTCCGACACATTTAGTCCGAGCTTAAGGGAAGTTCCAGCTACACACAACAAAATATTATTTGCAACATCTTATGGCAAAGAAACGGAAAGCGCTAAACCATTACTAAATTTATTAGATTCTCACAGTACATAATGTTTACGTCTTGCATGCACTTAAATTTACGCACCTATGGCACAAAGGATTATTACCAAACATTTTTCAAAACATTTTTAAATATGCCAACACTGTCCATAACTATAATACTAGGTATGCAGCCAATCAAAACCTCTATAAATCAGGAGTAAGAACAAATATAGGCAAACAAAGAATCTCGTTTGTAGCAATTGACCTCTGGAAAGATCTCCCATCTGACCTAAAGGATCTAAATGTATTCCTCTTCCTCTAACAAACTGTGGCTGGGGGCTAGAGTGATTTTACTTCAACTGTGAAACAGAAACTATTAGTTAGTGTGTAACACTATCTATTACCATCTATTACACTAGCGCTAGACCTCGATGGACAGTTAACCCGTGAAACACAATCTAACAATTAGTGTGTGGTAGTCCAAATTAAACAAAAGAAAACAATGGAATTATTATCTAATAGTGCATACTATTCTACTATTTCACGGGTGAACTGTAATCGCTCTAATATTTGAGGATGATAGAAACTGATACGAAGTACTACGGCGTAAAATCCTACTATCTATTTCACAGTTGAAGTAAAATCACTCTAACTAGAAAACTCACCCGTTAATTTAGCTCCCAGACTCAAAATTATATTAACTATTTAAATTATTAGTACTTAGTTCAAAATGTGTGTAGATATTTTAAAATATAGTTGTAAAAAAATAATGAGTAAATAAAGTATTGTTGTTGTTGTTGTTGTTGTTGTTGTTGTTGAACGGAAAACCAAACCTTGTGACCCTATCCACTCACTGCGCTCATCATAATAAGGGCAAAAAACAGACGGGTAACATTTTTTCTCGGGCCAACCTTGCTTGATAATAGGACAATCACATCACTTTTGGAGGACATATAGTTTATTTGTGGCCCGAGTAGCATCATTTGCACCCGAGCGGAGCGAGGGTGCAAATGATGCAACGAGAGACACAAATAAACTATATGCCCGACAAAAGTCATGTGATTATCATTATCATCAATACACAAGGCCAAATCGTACAAATTCATTTAATAGAAAAAAATGTTTAACAGAAACAGGGCCGTAAATGCGTTTGCAGCCCGTCAAATTCAATATCGCCCGCCACTCACGCGTGTTTCTCGAAGGCAGTTTTTATTTGGCCGCGTATATTGTTAATAATAGTACTGCGCCTTTCAATAACATGTGGAATTTGAAAGTCAAATCTTCACCAACAGTTGCGTTATTCCCTGCCGTCAATCAAAATTAATACGAAAGCCAACGGACCATGTGAAAAAGAAACAAACGAAATGGATCGAAATCTACCAATCATAATGCACGGACGTGGCCTTTTGACCTCATAGAAGTGAAGATCTGTTTCCTGAAAGGTAAGCCAAGATGATTGACGGCAGTGTAAAACGCAGCTGTTATTGAAAGGCGCAGTATTATAAATTAACTCCAAGATCTCACGATCTGCATCCACGGAGCAATCATATTAAACTGTGCTTCCTACACAGACTTACCAATATTCAGCGTAATCGGGACTTATGACAACTACACGGAATGTTGACTGTTTCTACTCAGAGTCACTCAACTTATTCAATTACAGCAATCATCTTTTAAGGCTGGTTTTCACAAGCGCATAAGCACAAGCATAAGCATAAGCAAGTGAGAACGCCAGAACATATTAAGCATAAAGACATACGCAAGCGCAGTATGAACGAAATTCTCGATACCAGCTTTCCTCGGCTGTGAGATCTGAATCAAAGATGGCGGATGATTTGGTTGACCGCCTTGTGCTTATGCTTGAGCTTATTTCATTCCCGTTCTCACTTGACATAAATGTGACACAAGCATAGCATAAGCACAAGAAGAAGCGTATTTTCCAGAAACTTCTTTTCAATATCGGTAACATATGGGACAGTCGGGAAATAGCCACAGAGCTGAATGAATCCCCGATCATCTGGGATTTTCCCGACATGAAAACCCTGCCGCGGAGCAAATAAGTTATTTTTTTTAGATACTTTATTACATGAAATTTTGGCGACACGTTAATTAAGCGATTTCGAAAAATCCATATTTAGCGGCACTTTAATTTAGCGATTTTTCGTAAACTTCGGAACATAAGTCACTTAATTTTCGCGATACTTTGGCGAATTTATTCAAAACGTTTACGACCATAATAGAACATTTATGTGATAAAATCATAAACGTCAATAGCTTCATTTAAATCACTTTAATGCGATAAAAACAAAATCATACAACCTTCTGAAACTTAATTTTAAACGAAACAAATGAAACTGCAACTGTAATCACTCATATTTACATTTTCACACAAAGGCAATGCTCCTTTTACTGTGCACGTGACATCTGATTCACGTCATAATCGACCGTCAAACAGCATGATTGTGTGAAACTGACCAGATGGCGGAATTTAATATTGTACACTTTAATTTTTATTTTTTTTTTAATTTTTTTTAATTTAAATTTAGCGACACTTAATTTTGGTGCATTTTAATTTAGAGATTTTAAGAAAAATCGCTAAATTTAAGTGTCGCCAAAATTTCATGCAATAAGGTAATTCGGAAGGTGAAAACAATTAAGCAGCGGGTGCTTACGTTTTATGTTGGTTGTTAGTCTAAATTGGAAGCAGTCATATTCAAATGGGACGATCGCGGTCGCTTGGTTAGAACTGTGTTCTATCCGGACGACTGGGACGATCGTGAATAATCGGGGACGATCACATGAGAACTACTCTCAGGCGACCGGGATGACTGAGGCGATCGAAGTGACCCAAATCTACCCCAGAATGCAGTATCATTGCCCAAAACATGTTGTCGGACACAGTTTACGACTGCGCTACTGACATTCGAGACGATCGGGACGATCATATGAGAACCCAAATCGCTTTAGCCGGTTCCAGGCTCCGAGATAGTGGTGAACGCGCGAAATATAAAAAAAAAAAAAAAAGAAAAAAAATCACGGGAGAACTGGGAGTTCCCCCGCGATTTTTTCGCGACTATCTCGGAGCCTGGAGCAGGCTAAAATCGCTTGAGTCGTCCCGATCGTCTGAGTCGTTTGCAAAAACCTTTTGAAACGACTCGGACGACCGGGGCGATTATATGAGAACCAGCCTTTACTCAACATGGCGTGAACTGGCCCTGTTTCAAAACATATTTTTTTATCACGATATTCTGCAACGGTAAAAAACGGTATGAAAAATTAAAAATTGTTTAATTACAGTGCCAAAATTTTTGTATAAAAAGGCAAACGTGTCGCGCTTTGCCGCAAAGGGTAAAGTCCGAAACGTTTGGTATTTTAGACAAAATTTTGGGAATTAATTTAATCAATTTTCAATTTTTGATGTATTCAACTAAGTACCACGCAACCACGAACGTTTTAATTCGTTCCAATTTCTAAAACTGTAGATGGACTTCAACACATGTCATGTGGCCCATAAAATTAGTAAAAGTTAACTCACTATTGGCTCCAAGACGTCTAGAAAGATACTTTAGTGTTTTCTATTCATGATAAAACCCTCTTTCCCCCAAAGCATTTGGAATTAAGACTAGTTGATCACCAAGAAACAATTCAGAATACTTTTTAGCACTGGATTATATTCTCGTCTGAAACCGCCACGCAAAGAGGGGTGTTAGATCTCTTTCGAGTTCCGTATGTCAAAAGTATCAGGGCTCCATTAAAACTAGCTATTCTAAACTGGATGCTCCTGTATAAATATTTAAATATGATCCGTGATGATTGTTGACAATGCTAATGACTGATGAAAGGAAAAAACGCTTGGTTTTTTTTTTATTTCCTGCGTGTTTTTAAAAGCCACCTGATCGGAGATTGTTGGACGCAAAAACGTTTATCGCGATTTCCATTGCGATTTTTCTCGCAACTCGTGCCGATACTTCAGCTACGATATCATTGCGAGTTGGGCACAATTTATCGGCTGGTGGTTTGGAAAAGAGTCGAGACTTGATGTAAATTTTCGGCTTTAGAAGCTAAGAAATGAAGAATATATCAGCTGCCACGGACTCGAACAATGCATCTTTGTCAGCTACGGTTGCTTTTCTTATTCCTTCCAAAGCAGAAGGGATCGCATTGTGCAGCGCTTTTGCGTTGGAAACTGTCTTGATTGTCGTTGGAAACTTCCTCACGGTTGTCCCCTTTGCATTTAACAAGAAGCTTCGTAAGAGAAGCATGTTTCTAGTTGTGAACATGGCGTTTGCTGATGCGATGTTAGGAGCCGTGGCTCTGCCTCTGTATATTTACCTATCACTTGGCTCTCGGTATCAACTGTGGGCAAACGAGGCGCATGTATTTTTGTCAATTTTTCGCCAAATCTTCGAAGCCATTTTCGGCCACGCTTCATTAATTTCTGCAGTCTTTATGTCTTGTGAAAGATGTTACGCCATCTACTGGCCGCTGAAGCACCGAATACTATCAATGCGGGCATACCGCGTTGTTATTTTTATGGTCTGGACTTTAACTATCCTTGTTTCCGCGGTGTATTTATTACTATTATACCTCATTTCAAACCGCAAACGTACCTATTCTGTTTGGATATCATTCCCTTTGACTTGCCTTTTCATCATTTGTGCCTGTAACATCAGTATTTGTAGAAAGTTTAAAAAAAGCAATATGGCTTCACAACGGCAAAATAGATCCTCGCAAAAGCAACGCTTGACAACAACTTTGCTGTTTGTGTCTATCATTGCAGTGTTGTCCTGGCTTCCTTTAGTCATTATCCACTATTTGACCTTTGTCCAGGAGGTCTTCTTGCCTCGAACGGCTTTGTTTTTTAGTATAACACGCATTCTACTTTATTCCAACTCTTTTGTCAATCCATTCGTGTACGCATTAAGAATTCCCGCGTTTGGACAAACGCTGGGTAAATGGTATCGTTTAAGACGTCAGGCGGAAATCAACGGGAGAGACAATGAAAGAGGAGAAAACATGGCCGCCGCTTTGACGGCAGTGATGCAGCTGAGAACATTGGCAACCGTTCCCAGTCATCCACAACTGGAGTTTGAACAGGAAAGTTTTGACACCGAATTGTGATCAATCACAATTTGTTATCAAAGCTTCTGAACACCAAGAACAGAACATTTAACAAAATATCAACTGTTTTGTTAATAAATTATCTAAAGTGCGAGTCGTCTATAGCTGCAACTCTTCGCAAACTGAAACCGATAAAGCGAATTGTTATACGTGTTGATTAATATAAGTAATCGCATGGGCCCGGGTAAAATTAAGGATTAATATCACGCGTGTTTTCGCGACTCGGGCAATTTCTACAGCTTCTGAAAACACGAGTGGTATTAATCCTTAATTTTACGAGGGAACATGCGATTACTTGTTTATAACATAACAGGGAAAATTATAGGGAAACCTTTCAGACTTTTTAAGAGTCAGTCAGACTTGAAACTACCCGAAGTGAAAATACTCTCTCGCAAATCGACAAGAAAAACTTTTCAACTTACTGTGGTTGAATAAATTTCTAATCGGTCAAACATACATTTGGCTGTTAATGTACATCTGGAGAACATAGTGTAATATTTAACTCTTACTTTTGTTCTGCATCAAAATTTGATTGATGTGTGGGTGTCTGTTGATTCCATTGACATCCTTTTAGCTCCTATAAAAAAATTGTTTCTCATTATTTGTAATATTTCCCCATACTTGCTCTTTAGGAAGCAGTTTTGAAATTAGTTTAACAAAGAAAAGCAGCAGATAGTTAATATTATATTTTTATCTGAAGCCTTTTTTTTTTTTTATTCAAAGTGGATATATAGTCGTGTTATTGCAAAATCGGTTTGTTCTCTACGAAATACATTGTAAATGAGAAAAATAAAGATAGAATGCTCAGGTATATTAAGGCATGGGTCAACAGTTATTTTCAAAAAAAGGTACGGGGTGGTCTATCTTCGGAGGCTTTAGCCATAAAAAAAAACATAAAACTTTGGAATACCGAAGAGTTTGCAAATGCAGTGATTTTAGGATATAGAAGATATGTAAATTAGGTCACGTGACTTGATACGGCCACAAAAACCAAAATCAAAGATGGGAACAGTTTATGGCAACCGTAAATAAACTTCACTACTACCAGATAAGTCCTAAGAGGAGCAACAAAAGATCTATGCTTGGAAATTGTTGAATATTTCATTACGTTTGAAAATAAACGGTACTTTGTACTAGTGCCCAGTCCCCCATAACAGTTCTTTCTTTTTTCCTGCCTTTCTTTTAAATTATCTTAAAGTTTCCAAGCACAGAAAAGATGTACCTTGTGGCCTTAAAATCATAAATTTGAGACAGACTCCAGGAAATAGTAAAAAGTGTTCCCATTTTGTGTATAGGATTTTTCAGCTAAAAATAGCCCTGACAAGTCGCGTGATTTAATTTCCATATTTTCTGCGTACTGAAATGATCACATTTGCGAACTGTTTATTCTGCCAAAGTTTTTCGTTCTTATGGATAAAGATTCAAAAGAAAGACCCCCACCCCCCCCCCCCCCCCCCCCCCACACACACACACACACACTTTTTGTGTGAAATGGCAGGAGACCCTTGCCTTAATTTACTTGAGTTTCGGATGTTTTGTTTCATGGTCAAGTTTTAAGCATTATAAATTCCTGAGTTTAGACAAGCGCTGGTTTTGTGTTGTTTAAGAAGCCACGCAGCGAAGAACAGGGAAGGTTGCCACTTCTCGACGCCTGTGATGTAGCTAAATCACCGAACGATCCCAAAAACTCTACAGCTGGAGTTTGAACGGGAAGTTAATTATGAACACCAAATTTGGATCAACCAACAGGCATGCCATGTTATCGATTATAAATTGTCAAAGAAATACACGCGCTATGATTGGTCAGATGGAGTTCGTTATACGCCACGCGCATGCTTTATCGAGTTTAATTTAATACACGCAGCCTACGTCACCAGTATGATTTATTTAATGCTCGCAAATTATCGGAAATTTTATAAAGAAAATATTAAACTCAATTCTCGTGCAATTTGGTGATTTTTATAAGCACTTGGGAATTTAAAAATTACACCAGAAAAGTCCTAACTATAACTTGACAATGCACTCTGTCGCAAAAAAAGAAAATCCTAGTAAGAAATTCGCGTACTGAATTTGAAGTGAAGACTGAAGACTACTGAACGCTGAAACGATACCTGCATTGGCACCCAACAAAGGAATATTTTTTTCCATTAATGCAAGTTGTGGTATGATCGTCCGTGGCATTCCGGCCGGGGGGTGGGGGGGGGGCGTCATCGTGCCACGCAACCAATAACCGTCGTGATTAAGGGGAGAATAGGGAGAGCGTGAGAAAACAACGCCGCATGGCGCGAAAAACTAACTATTATTTAGATAGTGGGAACCTCAAAATCATTTTCATGGCTCATCTGTGTTCTTGTTTAAACAACAGTTTTTCCAAAAATCGCGGCGTAGGGGATATGATAACGGCCATGGAGCATTATTTGATCGTGCCTTTTTCCGAGACCCTACTGGCCCCAGGTATCTGATGGTACCTTTATGAAAACAAGATAACTGTTTTTTGCAAAGACCACCGTAACGAAATAAAAGCACCCTATCCTATAAAATAGCGAAAACGGTTTGATAAAATAGGAAGGCTGATTCACCGTAAGTGAACTATATTTGTAACAAACATAGTTTCCCTACCGTGAATCAGCCTTGCTTTTGTTTATCAACAGTGGTCCCTTTTAATATGGTCTATCCCTTAGCTAACGCCAATACCCCATAATCTGCAAACAGACATTTTCCCTTCTCTCTCTCTCTCTCTTCTACTTTTGGGAAGTTGTTGATAAAGCAATTTTAGTATTGATAAAACCGATTCCGGCTGACATAGAATAAGCCTTTTTTGAGGGTTAGAGATAGCACTGTCGACTTAACGGAAAAACCCCAGGCCTGTTATTTATCAAGTGGAAACCTCTGAATTAGGGCAAGGCATGACTCAACTGGGGCCTGGCTTTGATCCCAATGTCTGATCCCATTGCTAGACTAGGAGAGGTCGAGTGGGCTATCATATATGCGCTATCCCTGAGAGAAATAAGGGACTACTTGTATTCTATCCCGTTGCCTGTGGCTAGCCATGTTAACACCCATACTGTAGAACATCTGTTCACTTTGTTGCAGAGAGCTCTTGTTCGTTTCTCCTTATCTTCAGGAGAGCATGGCTGCCTTTTTTCCATCGTTTCATTTTCGGGATTCAACATTCCCGCCCACGCCTCCCCCCAACAACTCGTTGTGGGTCTTTCCTCGAGAATGGAAATGATCAAGGATAGAATGGAATTTAAGCTCAGACGAGGCAGTGTGAAAGTAAGTAAACATTGAGCTGGAGGAGAAGATGCTGGAAATCGAGCGACAAAAGGCCGAGATTGAACACCGAAAGTTACAAATTGAAGCAGAGAGACTTAACTTGGAGAAAGAAATACTGAAGAAGAAACTTGAAGTAGAAACCGCGAAACAAGGTACGAAAAGTAACACCGTAAAATTACCGAAGCTCGATTTCAATAAATTTAGTGGGGAGCTACTGAAGTGGCAGGAATTCTGGGATTCATTTGACTCTGCAATACACTCCAATGCCTCACTTAGCCCAGTGGAGAAAATGAATTACCTAGCTAAGAGCTAAATTAGAGGGAGAAGCTGCAGAAGTAATTTCAGGGTTAACCTTGAAAAATGCTAACTATGAGGAAGCAATCAGACTATTGCAAAAACGCTTTGGTCAGAATGAAATCATCATCAATGCTCATTATACTAGTCTCATGGATCTGCCTGCTTCCTCAAGCCTTACATCAGCCTTACGTACAAGTTATGACTCAATAGAGAAACACCTCAGATCATTACAAAACCTGGGAGAGGATGTAAACACAAAAATGCTTGCCTGATTTCCTACGATATCAACGTGATATCGCATGGTTTTATGGTGCAAAGTTTGAAAATGCAACTATTAACTCTCGGACGTACACGCAAACGTATACCCCAACCGTGGTACAAGGGAGGGGGGGGGGGGGGGGGTGGTTGTTGCCCCCCTCCCCCCCTTTGGGTTTTGCGATGTTGCAATATTTCGGAAATATTTTACATCTAATCGATAGCTCGCGATTTGCTCTACAAGATAAGGTAAATATTATGGGTTGTACCGCTGCTGGGGGTCCGTGACGTCATCCAAAATGGCTGCCAAGACGGCCGCCATCTTGGATTTCACTAAAAATTCAAATTTATCGGGAAAATGCGGAAATTGCAAATATTGTTTGCTAGAGTTGTAAAGTACCATACAATTAAACATTTTGATGCTTTTGGAAGAATTTTATATGTTTTTTCGCTGAAAAAAGGTGAAAAACATGCATTTTTCTTCAAAAATGGCTTGACCACATGTTACTTATGACGTCATATCTCGTTACCATAGCAACCGGTTGTCGCCAAACTTTAAAAAAATGTGTCTGAAGGATAAATGAACAGCTACTGAAAATGGCATATGCTGATCTTAAATGGTCTTGAAAATATCGGAGAAAAACCTTAAGAAGGGGTTGGCAACCACCCCCCCCCCCCCCCCCCCTTGTACGTCCGAGGGTTAACGTCAACTTTACCTCTGGTTCCAAAATTTCCTCCAACTGAACATTTGAACTGCTGAATCAAGTATTTGAAGCTTCCATGTGACATTTACACTATTTAATATGTGTTCGTTCCTTGGAAATAAGACTTGTAAAATGATTTCTTCGGCATACACTGTAATTTTCTCGTTTTCAAATGTCGATAATAGTTTTGCAGAGAAGGGTTTTACACATATTTTGCTACAACGATTTCTCACTTTTCTCGCTGTATAAAACTCAAAGTAAAAATATTTTTCATTCATCTTTTTTTGCACCGTTTGTTGACTCGTATTAGTTTCCTCGCGGGCCACACGATAGGACTCGTGACAGATTTTATTATCGTAACTGCTATTTTGGGCTGAATTTTTGTACGGTCAATATCTAACCGTACCTTTTTGGTACGCTTCGGCGGCATATCGGGCTCTTTAGGTCTCGCCATGGGTATTTTGGCTCGACTGTGTATCACCAAAATACGAACCATGGCTCGACCAAACTCGTCTGATAGGCCGCCGAACCGTACCAAAAAGGTACGATTAAGTATAAGTACCTATTCCCGATTGTGCTTGGCGAATTAATGCCTAGCAAAATTATGCCTTGCGTTATACATCATTTAAAATGACGCTAAATTTTTATTTCCGAGTTATTTCCCCAAAATTAAAAAATATAAGGTCTATTTCACATTTTCACTCTCGATAAAATTCTACGTACAGGTTCCACAAATTTTGAAATTATACAAATCTGCTAAGCTTCTACTAAATGTATGACATTTCTCGACTTTGTCATTTTCTGATTGAGTGATGGAATCACAATGCTATCTGCCTTGTACCTTTTCCCTGTTATGCTTGGCGAATTTATGCCTAGCAAAATTATGCCTTGCGTTATAGATCATATAAAATGACGTTTAATTTTTATTTTCGAGTTATTTCCGCAATATTCAAAAGCAAGCGTAAGGTCAGATTTCAAATTTTAACCCCCGATAAAATTCTACGCACGGGTTCCACGAATTTTGAAATTATTTAACTCTGCTTAGCTTTTACTAAGTATGTGACATTTCTCGACTTTGTCATTTTCTGATTGAGTGATGGACTAACCAGAATGCTATCTGCTTTGTATCTTTTAACCGCATAATGACTAGCAAAGTTATGCCTTGCGTTATCGATCATATAAAACGACGGATTTCAAGCAGTTTAAGACCTGGGTTTAAAGTCTGTTCGGAAAATATGGTTGACCCACAATATCTTTGGCTAGATTGCCGAGAACAGAATGAAATTATTCCTGAAAGTAAATAAGGGTTGTTTTTAGGCAACGAGGGGATATACACCCTCGGTTGATATATAACATATCCACGAGGTGCCTAAAAATAACCGGCTTATTTTCCGCATGCGCGAGGTTGACAAAGTAACGTCAAACAATTGATAAACATGTTTTTCTTTCGTTTTTGACATACCGACCGAAAACAAACACTTTTATTTGCTGAATTTGTCAAAGAGTGTTTTACACATACGTGTAAAGAGCTGAATAATAGAATTAAGATTCCGAAAGTATCCATTGGGGTTTTCACATTGTAATATAGTACAATTATAGAGATGTTTTTCTTCTTTTTTGACACACCGACCGAAAACAAACACTTTTGTTTGCTGGATTTGCCAAAGAGTGTTTTACACATACGTGTGAAGAGCTGAACAATAGAATAAAGATTCCGAAAGTGTCCATTGCGGTTTCCACATTGTAGTAATATAGTAAACACGATTTTCTTCGTTTTTTTGACGCACCAACCGAAAACAAACGGGTCTTTCTGCATGTACCGGTATCCATGAACCACTCATTGTCTTCTATTGTTTGTGAGGTATTGTATTTTTGGTCTTGTTTTGCATTTGTATTATTGTCGTTCTTTGTTCCTTTTGTATTACGTAATATGTGACCGGTACATGCAGAATCTACCAAACAAACACACATTCGAACATTCGTACGGCAACATTCTCACAAGTTCACTCTGAATTTGTCAGAAATGAGTAACTCGGAGGAAGAATTTGTTGTTACGCAGAATACTTTTAACCCTATCCAGACCGGGCTTTTTTTTAACTGTCTGGGACCGGGGGGTGCTCCAGAAGCCCCCCCCCCCCTCCCATGTAACTTTGAAACCGCTTATGCTATGACCACCAAATTTACACAGGATAATGTTGTCATGAATTCTAGTAACTAAAGATACTTTGTTGTCATAATGGCGTAACGTGACGTCATTATGACGTCATATAGTCGATTTTATTGGCTAAAACAGTCTTTCATCAATATTTTCTCAATTTTGAACATATAACAACAATACTTTAACAGCTACCTACACCGTTTTTGTTGTTAACAATAACAGTGACGTCATTATGACGTCATATACAATGAAATAACCAACTGAAACGTTCTATAAGGCATATCTCTGAAACAAACGGTAGTGTTCATACCAAACTGATGAATTCGTACACTTTGTTGGGGTTTACCTCGGTGTAAGAACCTGTGACTTTTTTCTTTGTTTTTCGCCTTTGTAGTATTGCATTCCCAGTTGACTCTATTGTTTTATGCCTTTTGTTTTCTTTGTTTTACGTCACTCATGAGTTTCACAGGTTCTTACACCGAGGATGAGCCCTTTGTTGCTATGGTAACAGCATGTGACGTCATAGAAGTGATGTGTACATTTAAAAACTTGAACAGATAACTTTGCAAATTATGATTATGGCTTTTCGTGTACCTAATGAATTCAAAAAAGCTTTCTCAAGTGAAAAGGACATTTTTATGATATTTTGACAATAAATGTTTAGAGATAATTGAATTACACAGACAGGTAAATAAATTTCCCATTTTATTGTCCGCCATTGCATTATTAGGTATAACGCTGCGAGCTTCAGTAATTATCTGTAAAAGAACATTGACAGCCAACCCCAGTCACATACAGCTAGCGTTGCAACAAGAAGTTTTGGAGTACTCTGTGTTAACACGAAATACTCTGCATTTGTGCTGCGAGGGCTCTGAATACTGAATCTGCAACTGAATTCTAGACAAAATATTTAACGAGCGGACCATTTTACATAACCAAACAAAGCGTTTGTTGACTATATTCCATGTCTTTTTCGTATTTCTGACACAGTCAGGGTGTGATAGTCTGTTCAACTCTCTGACTCACTTTTGACAGTTGTACGTGTGTTTGTTTGTATTCGCTCCAGCGTAATCCTGTCATTTTTTGGTAAATGTTAATCTTACTAAATAGAGCTTCTCGCCTGTTTTGGCTCAAACACTAAACACAATTTGTTTGGCAGCTGTGTCTTCTAAGTTTTTTGAAGTGTTTGTTTTTCACTCAGTGGCTTAATTTAACATTTGTACAACACAATATAGCAAGCTCCCTATTTTGGGATTATAGTTAGTTTACGCTGCAAATGAAGATATACTCGCTGAGATGGTTTTACGTTGACAGTCAGACCAAACTGCGACAGGTTTGAAGGGAGTGACGCATTAAAGCTATAAAATTAACCCTAGCTATCCAGACCGGGGGGGGGGGGGGGGGGGGGTGGCTTTTGGAGCCCGCTCGAACTTTGAAGTCGTGTCGTTTCAAAACGGTCGATGCAATGTTAATTTCTCATCACTTTATCTGAAGAAGGCCAGAAATAATCGATCCGAAACGTTGGAATTAAATTGATATTTCTTTATATTGAAAAAAGGTAAATAATGTCGCTCGGTCCCAACAAACTTAGTTTGTTGTTTTTGGCTCCAGGCTACAAGACGTCGACAAAATTAATTATAACTTCTATGGCCATCACAAAACCCTGGATTTCCCCTAATGGATGGCTAGTGAAAACTAGGTAAACAAGAACAGTTCTAATTCTGTTCTGACGTGCTGTAGTAGCAGCAGATGTTTCTATTGTTACCGGGAGTCAAAATTAGAACGATTTTACAAAACACAACCTTTCTTGACTTTTTCATGATTGGAGGCTTATTGTGCATGTTTACTGTGCCATTGTGGTATGATAGTCTTGTTCGCACGCACAAGGAAACAAATCCTTATTGATTATGCAGACAGCTATTAAAATCGATATTATTATACTCACTTCAATGTAGTAATGTTAACTTCAGTACCTTCGAAACCGGCTCAAACAATTTTTTTAATGGAAAACACCCATCCCGACTTTTTTTTTTCCGGGAAACACTATACATACCGTAAATGACCTAATAAAAGTAGTAGATAGTGATTGAAGATAAGCCTCGTTACGGCATTCCCCTGCACTCCCCTGCATTCCCCTCATTAGCTATGCCTAGTCAATGACAATTTCCTGCATACTAATTTGGAAAAGGTAACTTATTAATGAATATTAATAAAGGGAATGCCTTTTCATGACCCAATTACCTATTCCTTTTGTGTTATTCGGAAACAATAGATACAATAGGTTTGCCAAACTTGCCCGCTTTATACCTACTCACTTAAAAACAAAACACAACTGACACAGATATATTTTACAGACATAGAGCAAAACAACATGCCTTGACCAGGACTCGAACCTGGGTAACTGCGACCACAACGCAGCGTCTTAACCACTAGACCATCAAAGCTGTGCGGGATATTATAACCGAATAAAACTAATTAGAGGTTTCCGAAACATTCAAGTTTAGAAGCAATAAAATTTCACAGGATAAAAAACCGCTTATTCGTATTTACCGCCGTTTTAGCCGCTCATCGCTAGACGCTATGTCGATTTTCAGTTTCGCAGCCATCACCCATTTTAAGTTTTTTTATAACTTTACCGGTAGCTTCAATGTTCAAACTTTTAATTATGCGAACTTTCACTGAACTAAATTTGCATGAAAAATTAGCACCTCGGAAAAATAAACAAAGCAACCAATTACATGCGTTACTAAAACAATAAACCCACACTCTGTTTAAGTAAAAATATATTTAATAATAACAAAACGCATTAAGGTTTCATCAAATCATTATGTCAACAAAAGCTGTTTTATTTAGAACAACCCAAATCCATATACTACACAAATGAAAAGGAAATCAAGAACAAAATATTAGAATGAAATTACTTTACGGACGCAGCGCGAATTCACTCTAAGGCCGTATTGCAGCCCTAAAGCTTTGTTGGCTTTTTTCGGAAGCGAAGGTTTCCTCTGAAAACAATTTTACGTTTGGTTCATCTCCGTGTTCGTAAATCCACATTGTTTTATCGTTTGAATAATGTCTTAATTTAACTGGAGAACTCGGACGGGGGTTGTAAGTATTTTGGGAACTGGTATATTTCTATAACGCCGCGTTTTTCATCCAAGAAATTTTTATTCGATGCTGTTTTCGCAAATCCTTGATCATATATATTAAAAGTAACTAGATATCCGTGTTTTCTGTTGTGATCAAATGATAGGGGTACAGGAAGGGTACAGGAGGGGTACAGGAGGGGTACAGGAGGGGTACAGGAGTTTTTACTACCACCGCCACCACAATTCTCCTCCACCACCTCCACCATAATTTTATTGTTTTCACCACCACCACCACAATTCTCCTCCACCACCACCACCACAATTTTATTGTTTTCACCACCTCCGCCACAATTCGCCTCCGCCACCACCACCACAATTCTCCACCACCACCACCACCACCACCACAATTTTATTGTTTTCACCACCACCACCACCACCACCACAATTCTATTGTTTTCACCACCACCACCACCACAATTTGTGGCGGAGGTGGTGGTGTTGGTGGAGGAGAATTGTGGTGGTGGTGGTGGTGGTGGTCCTGTACCCCTCCTGTACCCCTCCTGTACCCTTTCTGTACCCCTCCTGTACCCCTCCTGTACCCTTCCTGTACCCCTCCTGTACCCTTTCTGTACCCCTCCTGTACCCCTCCTGTACCCCTCCTGTACCCCTATCATTTGATCACAACAGAAAACACGGATATCTAGTTACTTTTAATATATATGATCAAGGATTTGCGAAAACAGCATCGAATAAAAATTTCTTGGATGAAAAACGCGGCGTTATAGAAATATACCAGTTCCCAAAATACTTACAACCCCCGTCCGAGTTCTCCAGTTAAATTAAGACATTATTCAAACGATAAAACAATGTGGATTTACGAACACGGAGATGAACCAAACGTAAAATTGTTTTCAGAGGAAACCTTCGCTTCCCGAAAATAAAGCCAACAAAGCTTTAGGACTGCAATACGGCCTTAGAGTGAATTCGCGCTGCGTCCGTAAAGTAATTTCATTCTAATATTTTGTTCTTGATTTCCTTTTCATTTGTGTAGTATATGGATTTGGGTTGTTCTAAATAAAACAGCTTTTGTTGACATAATGATTTGATGAAACCTTAATGCGTTTTGTTATTATTAAATATATTTTTACTTAAACAGAGTGTGGGTTTATTGTTTTAGTAACGCATGTAATTGGTTGCTTTGTTTATTTTTCCGAGGTGCTAATAGGCCATTTGCACGATGGCGTCATTTGACTACAACTACCAGAATTCATTTCGTTTTTCCTTTCTTATATAAATTTTGTAATCCCAGTGCGGTTTAAATAACAAAAGCCCTAATTTGCACATCAAAACAAAAAACTGAAGGATTCTGGTAGTTGTAGTCATATGACGTCATCGTGCAAATGGCCTATTTTTCATGCAAATTTAGTTCAGTGAAAGTTCGCATAATTAAAAGTTTGAACATTGAAGCTACCGGTAAAGTTATAAAAAACTTAAAATGGGTGATGGCTGCGAAACTGAAAATCGACATAGCGTCTAGCGATGAAGCGGCTAAAACGGCGGTAAATACGAATAAGCGGTTTTTTATCCTGTGAAATTTTATTGCTTCTAAACTTGAATGTTTCGGAAACCTCTAATTAGTTTTATTCGGTTATAATATCCCGCACAGCTTTGATGGTCTATTGGTTAAGACACTGCGTTGTGGTCGCGGTAACCCAGGTTCGAGTCCTGGTCAAGGCATGTTGTTTTGCTCTATGTCTGTAAACTATGTTAAACAATAGAAATGCAATCAAAAGAAAAGTGTCATACGTACGTACATTTATTCTATACTTAAAGGAATTTCATTTTGGTGTTGGAAATAAGATATAAAAATATATAATCGTGAGATATTGCAAACGATGGTTTGTTCACTCATATACGTAGCCTTGTAGATGTTTTACGATAGTGATCAATTGCTATTTTCTCCTAGTATGAATTCAGTAAGGAGCAAAGTCCAGGATGTTACTATCGATCGATTTAATCCATAGAAACCAATCTTCTCAAGAAAAATGTTTTAATGGGTTTTCTTATTATAACAAAGGATGTTTACGTTAAACCGATTCAAGGTCATTTTGGCAATTGACCCCAACTGACTTTTCATTGCTAACTTCCTGGAAAATACCTAGTTTTGTGTTTTATCCCTTCCTAGTGAAACAAACCTTCGTGTTTCCTACCGAATTCATACCATTTAGAAATTACGTGCACACGGTTCCTTTTCGAATGCTAATCGAAGAACCCAATTAGCAGTCGTTCTTTCATATGGAGATTATCAGCTGTTAGCCAACTTAGATATCTCTTTTGTTTCCCCAGAGAAACATCGTTTTGTATTTTAATTAGGAAGTCGTGTACACGTAATGATTTTGGTTAAAACACTCCCGTCGTAATTTATTGAAAAAGGCTGGACTTAAACTGGCCAATCACCTACGATGAAGAAGCTTAACACCTTGTACTTTTAGTGTTCTGTAAGAATCTTTCAACCTGTATAATTACTTATGTTCCTGTTGAAAACGCTTAGTTTCTGTCGATCAATATATATTTTGTAATTTTTATATTCTCTTATTGCTTTATTTTGGCCAGGCGTTTCCAGGATGACCAAGAAAATTACGAAAGAAAAGTGTTTCGCTTTGTCAGTTTTACTCGAAGGAAAATATGATAATTATTAATTAGGACCAATCGCGTGAAGGCTTACGTCGGCCTACATTTCTTATGAGTAGAACTTGACAGTAAAATGACAGGTCATCCGAAGCCGATACTTAAAGCAGTAACAGAACATTCAAAAAGAGAAGAGTTGAGTTGCCGATGAGTCGAGCAGAGTTGCCAATAAGTTGAGCAGTTGAGCAGTTGAGTAGAGCCAGAGCAGTTGAGCAGTTGAGTAGAGCCAGAGTTGAGTAGAAGTCTTCGGCGGTCAAATGTAAAAGACTTCTTCAAAGGTGATTATTAAAGGAGATGAACAAGCAGTGAAGTGTCTTCTCGTCCTCACTCAACGATTGTGAGTGGACCCCCGCTAGTCCCCCTCCAAAGGGTTCATTTCACTCAGTTGTGTTTTGTTTTTAAGTGAGTAGGTATAAAGCGGGCAAGTTTGGGCAAACCTATTGTATCTATTGTTTCCGAATAACACAAAAGGAATAGGTAATCGAGGTCATGAAAAGGCATTCCCTTTATTAATATTCATTAATAAGTTACCTATTCCAAATTAGTATGCAGGAAATTGTCATTGACTAGGCATAGCTAATGAGGGGAATGCAGGGGAGTGCAGGGGAATGCCGTAACGAGGCTTATCTTCAATCACTATCTACTACTACTACTACTAATAAACGCCGGGGGCGTTCATTAAATTTCAAGGGTCCTAAGGGGCGTTTAAAAGATAAGAGGCGTTTAAAAGAGAGAGGCGTTTATTCTAATAACTGTAATATAATAACTGTAACTATAATAAATAAATACGGTATTATAATAACCTAAATGACAGAGCTTTAGCAGACTATCAAGTCCGTCCGCTGATAAGTCTTAACTGTCTACAAATCCATAACGGTATATGGTACATACAAAGCGCGGAAAAGGGTACCGTACTGACATAGTTCTTATAGCTCAATGTCAACATCCGAGTCCTCGTCGAGCACCATGGTATTTTCATCACCGGCCTCTTCAATGTCTGAGTTAGTTATTGCTTGAAATGGGTCTGAAAGAGTTGGCTCATCAAGCACGGAAAGTTGTGCCTTCAACTGCTCTGCCCCTGCTTCGCTTGGAAGGGAAAGGGGGGCGTTTATTACACAGAAGAATTTGGTTTTATCGACTGAGTCGATAAGGTAAATTAGCCACCATTGATTCGCTCCGACGAAAGGTTAGCGCTCGAAATGTCAGCTTTCTCGAATCTTTTTACGGTGGCTAATTTACCTTATCGACTCAGCCGATAAAACCAAATTCTTGTGCTTTACCCCCCACCGACCACAGTTTCTCTAGAAACTAACCCCATTCGTTTATTAGACAGGGGGCGTTTGTTAGAGAGGGGCGTTCAATACAAACTTGTCAGCTTAGGAGGGCGTTAATTAGATAGCAGGCGTTTATTAGATCGGGGGCGTTTATTAGATCATTTACGGTATTTCCTTATTGTTTCAATATTAGCAGCTGGTAGCATTTCGTTTTCCTATTTTGGCTTCTAAGAAACAGAGCATTTTAATTTTTATCAGCAAGCAGACGGTTATATTTTTACCGGAAGTCAAACTTTAGAGAGGATAGCCGTCTAATCATTGGTTGGTTGGTTAATGCCGTGTGATCGTGTGATGATGCGCTATAAAAAATTGGGAAAATAAACATAAAGGTAGCTGACGCATCTAGCATTTGTATTCACTTACACCTAGGTACCACAGTTTCTCACATCACAAAACAGTCTGGACAACTTAGACAAGAAATGAGGAACATATCAACTAGCAGAGACTCGAACAATACCACGTCTTTGGCGTCATGTGCGTTGGACTTTACTTCCAAAGCAGAAGGAATCACATTGTGCAGCGCCTTTGCATTGGAAGCTGTCTTAATTGTTGTAGGCAACCTGCTCACGGTTGTTTTCTTTTTATTTAACAACAAACTTCGAAAGAAAAGCTTGTTTCTAATTATAAACATGGCCTTTGCTGATGTGATGTTAGGAGCCGTAACTTTGCCTTTGTATGTTTACTTATGGGTCGGACCTCACTATCAGTTATGGACAAATGAAGCGCTTATATCTTTGTCTATTTTTTATAATTTCTTCGATACCATCTGCTCGCAGGCCTCATTAATTTCTGCGGTCTTTATATCCTGTGAAAGATTTTATGCCATCTACTGGCCGCTGAAGCACCGAACACTGCCAAAGCGAGCATACCGCATTGTTATTTTTGTGGTCTGGACATTGGCGTTTTTCTGCTCCGCGGGCGTCACACTGATAACATTCTTCATTTCGAGCCAGACTTCTTTTTCTGTTTGGACGTCATATCCTTTGATTTTCCTATTCATCGTTTGTGGTTGTAACGTCGGAATTTGGAGAACGTTTCAACGCCGAAATATCGCTTCACAACAGCGAAACAGGGTCTCCCAAAACGAAAGGTTGACAAAAACCTTGTTGTTTGTATCTGCCATTGCTGTGCTGTCCTGGCTTCCTTTAATTATTGCTAACTTTTTAATCTACGTTTTTGAGGTTTCCATGCCTCAAAAGATGTTGTTTTATTATATTATAAACATTATAAATTATTCTAATTCTTTTGTAAATCCATTCGTATATGCATTTAGAATACCTGAGTTTAAAAACGTACTGGGTATGTTTTGTTTAAGAAATCATGCGGTGACTAACCGGGGAGCCAACGAAAGACGAGACAACAGGGCAGCCGCTTTGACGTCGGTGATGCAGCTTAGAACATTGCCAACTGATCCCAGTCACACACAGCTTGCGTTGCAACAAGAAGTTATGGACACCCTATCATGATGAACTACGCTGTGTTATCACGAAATACTCTGCATTTATACCAAATTGAAGAAACGTTGTCGGGTGAAAAGCATAAACCATGAACTGAGGTTTACTGGGAAGTTGGAAAATTTCATCTTTCTCGGGTATATTAAGGCCTGAGTCAGTTAAGGTACATCCAAAAATTAAGGGGGGTGGTCTATCTCATAAAGTATGGAACATATTGATATCAAACTTGGCGAAAGGCTTAAACTTGATACAAAGGTTAATTTTGATAAGAAGTTGTCACGAAAAGAGTCACGCAACTGATTAAGGTATCAAATTTCCATGTTTTTCTTTAGGCTAAGTGCAGGAGAACTTAAACCACTCTGACTGACAAAATAGCATTTGGATATTTTTAAGTGCGCAAAGTCATACATGAAACTAACTGGAAGGCGTGTCCAGGTCACGTGACGTTTGAAATGTCACGATTTTGTTGTCACGCAAACATCAGAAAACAGTCATGCCGCGTAAGTGGACCACGTTTCCAGTTACATTTGGAAAGTACCTTAAAAGGGTAGAAATAATACCACTTAAAATTCTCAGAAAACACAATTTTTCCTAGTCTGCAAGAGCACTGAAGGAACAAACCGGAAGTAAAAGCTCAATTGGTCACGTGATAGGTTGCCATGGAAACATCAACGTCAGAAAGGACTGTCTTAACAAGTTGAATACCGTTGCCAAGTTTCATAATTATGACACGTTTCCTTTTGAAGATAGACCAGCCCCACTTACTTTTTGATAAAATAGAGGCAGACCCAGTCCTTAATATACCTGAGCTTTGTCTGTGACAGAATGTACATTATATTAAAACAGGATGCATAATTCATGCTCTTAAATGTCTCAAACAAAGAAAACATCTTGATTATCAAGAAATAGAATATTACTAGCTTGCCAATACTGCCTACCCAGAATCCCATTCGGTCTCATCGTTTATGGTTTATGCTTTTCACAAGTCAACGTTTCTTCAATTTGGTGTATACTGTGAGGACTCTGAATACTGAATATGCAAATGAATTCTAGACAATATATATAACAAGTGTTTACAAATTGCAAAATGTGTTCAAATTTAAATGAATAAAGTTGTTGTTTGTTTTGTCGTTTTGTTTTGTTTTTTTGTTACGTACATGAAAAGTGTAGGTAATTTGGATTTCCAGTTCATTCTTGCTTTCAGAAGAACGATTCTCGACATCCGTTTTTTTTTTTTGGTACTACACAGTCAGCCAAAATATCTTTAGAGACATAAATAATCGCGTTAATTTTCTTCATTTTGAAAGGAAAGAAATTTTCCCTCCAATTCGCGTTAATTTCAAAGACCTTAATTTACAGGAGCGTTAATTTCCTACAATAACGTAGTCTTGCAAAGTTTTACACTGGAACAAATAAAGCCTCAGAAGATAGACCACCCCCTCACTTTTCGGGTGAAATAACTGGCCGCTCATGCCTTAATTTACTTGCCATGAGTATATAATCCTACGAAATTGTTCATAAGACCATGGAGCAATATAAGAAGACAACAATACCTTGTACAGATAACATTGACTATTGTTTGCCGGAAAAAGCAAAACCGCAGCAAGGGGGAAGCAAAACCAAAGGTCTCCCCCCTGATGCGGCTCGCCCAAACCGCCAGACAAGTAAAGGCAGACATAAAACCGAATTGTAAGGATGTGGGAAGGAGAAAAATAAATGAAACATAAACGAAGGCAGAAGAAAATATCTAAGAAACAAAATAATGTTACTGAAGGTTCATGTTTTATGCAATCAGTTTTGCCACTGAGAGCCGTCGTTCCAATGGTTGAGCGATGTAGATGAGTATGGCGTCGGAGTCCAGTCTCCCTGGAGGCTGATAAGTTCCACGGGAGCACCGCAACGGAAGGCGCTCCACCACGACGAAAACTGTGACCTGAGAATTTGGTGGCAGGAAAGCCTGCATGCCCGAGGACCTTTCGCAATTTATCTGTGAAAGCAGAGTGTGTAGACCGCTAATAATAAATTTAATACAAAACAGATCCTGATACGTGACGCGATATCCAAACATTGATAGCAGAGAGATAGCTAATTATGGAAGAATGTTTGCAGTAAGTAGGCAAATGAACTAGAAACCTAATTATTGTTCTGTCTGCTGCTGAGATGAGAACCAAGTTGTACTCAGCGCAGAACCGTATATAGGTACGCCATTGAGAGCGACGCGTGTTCAGAGTTGAGTGTGTGTGGGCCGCGGCAGAGACAAACTTGGCACGGAGGTCCAGCTACGAGAGATATCCTCCTATGGGGGCGGTATTTTCCGACAGGTTCTTTCCAATATTGGTAACAAATGGGACGGTCGAGAAACAGCCACTGAAATGACACTGAAGTTAACTCGCTATTGTCTCCAAGACGTCTAGAAAATTACTTTAGTATGTTATATTCATGATAAAGTATAAAAAGTATCGCGTACTACAGGACTTATATCTTGGTTTCTATCTTCATCGTCAATTTTGGTTTTGACGTGGTAAAACAGGTATTAGTCAAAGATACGTGATGATTGTTGACAGTTACTGACTGATGAAAGGGAAAAAAATGGTTATTTTGACTTCCTGCATGTTTCTAAATGCCAACTGACACTGGAGATTGCTGGGCGGAAAAACGTTTGTTGCGATTTCTATTATTGAGATTTTTCTCACAAACTCGTGCCGAAACGTCAGCTACGCCTTCATTGCGAGTTGGGCACAATTTATCAGCCGGTGGTTTGGAAAAGAGAGGAGACTTGATGAAACTTTTCGGTTAAGAAGCCAAGAAATGAAGAATACATCAGCTGCCACGGACTCGAACAATACATCTTTGTCATGGCATTTGCTGATGTGATGCTAGGAGCCGTGGCTCTGCCTCTGTATATTTACCTATCACTTAGCTCTCGGTATCAACTGTGGGCAAACGAGGCGCATGTGTTTTTGTCAATTCATTTTCGTCGAATCTTCGAAGCCATTTTCGGCCACGCTTCATTTATTTCTGCAGTCTTTATTTCTTGTGAAAGATGTTAGGCCATCTATTGGCCGCTGAAGCACCGAATACTATCAATGCGGGCATACCGCGTTGTTATTTTTATGGTCTGGGCTTTAACTATCCTTGTTTCCGCGGTGTATTTATTACTATTATACCTCATTTCAAACCGCAAACGTACCTATTCTGTTTGGATATCATTTCCTTTGACTTGCCTTTTCATCATTTGTGCCTGTAACATCAGTATTTGTAGAAAGTTGAAAAAAAAGCAATATAGCTTCACAACGGCAAAATAGATCCTCGCAAAAGCAACGCTTGACAACAACTTTGCTGTTTTTGTCTATTATTGCAGTATTGTCCTGGCTTCCTTTAGTCATTGCCTACTATTTGACCTTTGTCCAAGAGGTCTTCATACCGGTTTTGTTTTTTAGTATAACACGCATTCTACTTTATTCCAACTCCTTTGTCAATCCATTCGTGTACGCATTAAGAATTCCCGAGTTTAGACAAGCGTTGGGTTGGTATCGTTTAAGACGTCATTCGGAAATTGGGAGAGACAATGCGGGACAGACGGGCGGGAGAGACAATGAAAGAGGAGAAAACATGGCCGCCGCTTTGACGCCAGTTATGCAGCTAAGAACATTGGCAACCGATCCCAGTCATCCACAACTGGAGTTTGAACAGGAAAGTTTGGACACCAAATTGTGATCAATCATAATTTGTTATCAAAGCTTCTGAACACCAAGAACATAAATGAACATTGGACAACCCCATTTTTAACGATGCTTGACATTTTTGGACATGACCCCGTCCTGTGACGTGCTAGACGATCAGAATTTGAACGTGTACAACTATACTAAAGAGGAGATATTCAGGTCTCCATTTTTGGAGACACTGAAAAGTTATAATTACTCATGAAGTGTATGTACTTTTCAGAAAGGACAATATCCTACATGGTTCAAATACTGACACCAAAGAACCAAAACTGTATGACACTAAAGAAACAAAACTGTATGCCGGATCGAAATTTGCACAAGACTAACCTCATTGGCCAGAATCTCTGGACCAATAGCAATATAGATGCATATTTTTGATCCGCTAAGCGATATTTAAACGGCTAAAACTTTTGAACGTGACCAATATCCATGAGATATACCTCTAGCAACCGACGAGATTCACGAGTAGAATCTAAACTGCAGTCTTGTTTAAACATCTGGAGTAATGTCCAGGATTGCACGCAGCTACGAAAATAACTAAATTAACTAATTTTTGCTATGGTTTTCATGTGGGTGTACGGTCCTTGTTTGTTGTCGTGTGTTAAGTCGCGTGTCCAGCTTCGTGTATTTCTATCGGCACACGTTTTAAGAACGAAGTATACGTGCGCGTGTCGTACTTGTTTATTGTCGTGTGTTGAATTGCGTGTCTAGCTTAATTGGTGTATTCACGGTCTTTGGGAAGCGATGAATTGGCAAAATAACACAAGCTGGTTGTGTGGGATCGTGAGGTAATTAGCATAACAAAGAAATGCAAAATTTCCTGTCAAAACTTGGTTGTCATGGAAACATCACATGTCACAAACAGATATCTGTTAAAATGTTCCCATAAAAATTATAATTTTTAGAAAAAGTGATAAAGTTTAGTGGGTATTAATAAATGCTTTTGAAGTTACCTTACCCCATCAGATGATCGATGGCCAGTGGTTTCTTGAATTATCTGTTCTGGTACACCGCCATCATACAATCATACATACATACATACATCATACATCATACATCATACATACGCTGAAGGAAATGATTAGTATAGAGGCCATCGAACCCCGCTTTTTCATAATTTTCTTTGAAACATTCCCCAAAGTTTCTCTTCCCGTTTTATTTTTTGTAATACCAGATGCCCCCTTTTGGCTAAGGCAAAGCTCGCAAATAAAACGCGTTATCGCTGCCCATTGGGACATCACAGAGACTTGAATTTCTTATACAGTTCAACCGGGCAACGCTCTACATTAGTCAAATTCTTATATGTCGGACCAACTTTCCTTTTGATGCGCAAATGACCCAATCCCCCATTATTAGTCTTACTTATATCCTCGGGGTACTACAAAACTTCACTCCGCAATTCGTCATACTGTAAAGATAGCTGTGAGTTTTTTACCTTCCAATTTCTGTGCTCTTGCCCTGCCCTTAGAACAAACTGAATACCAAAATCCCAAACCAATGTATCGGGAAGCAATTTCGCGTTTTCGTCGCCTAGAAAACCATTTTCTACCACTGGCATCTGACCGCCAACATTATTCAAACTTCTCGCACTCCAAAGATGTAATTAGTCTTTTAAATCTGTGCTCTATTTTAAAAAGAAAAATTAAAACAGTTTGTCAGGGGATAAAACAAAAGTGACCGAAATAGCCAAAGTTACCAGCCTTACCTTTGAGCTCTGCCGAAGCATCGTTTTCCGAAATCTGCGTTAGAAAAATCGCTAATTCGTCTTCCGATGAATCCTCCATGCTTCCAACAAGTGAGCTAGGCACCAAATAAAATGACTGAGTACTCTGGGTTATAAAGTATGCAAATTTTTGTGAAAATTCTCGTCAACAACAAATAAATTCAATAATAATGTTCACACATGATCATAGTTACATAATTCTCCCAACAACTGAGGAATTGAGGGTTACCTATTCGCCACCGCACTGTATAGTGTACGTAGTTACAATAAGTACTAATTTCATTGTTACAGCTGTATTCAAAATCAATGTGACAGCCAAAGGGGTGGTAAAGTTTGGCGACAACCGGTTGCTATGGAAACGAGATATGACGTCATAAGTAACATGTGGTCAAACCATTTTTGAATGGGAATGCGTGTTTTTTACCTTTTTTCAGTCAAAAAATAAATAATAAAAATGCTACCAAAAGCATTAAAATGTTTAATTGTATGTTATTTTGCGACTCTAGCAAATAATATTTGCAATTCCGCATTTTTCCACAAAGTTTGGATTTTTAGTAAAATCCAAGATGGCGGCCACCTTGGTGGCCATATCGGAAGACGTCACGGACCCCAGCAGCGACACAACTCATAATATTTACCTTATGTTGTAGAGCACATCGCGGGCTATCTATTAGATGTAAAATATTTCCGAAATATTGCAACATCGCAAAAACCCAAGGTGGGGATATTAGTTTGCGTATACGTCCGAGGGTTAAATAATCTTCACAACAACTGTATTCAAAATGATCGAATACAACAGCGAAAGGCCGAGGTGGCGAAAATCGAAGACACTTCGGCTCACAGCATTATTAGGTATAATGCTGCGAGCCTCAGTAGTTATCTATTGAAGAACATTGACAACCAACCCCAGTCATATACAGCTAGCGTTGCAGCAAGAAGTTATGGAGTACTCTGTGTTTACACGACTACTCTGCATTTGTGCTGTGAGGACTCTGAATACTGAATATGCAACTGAATTCTGGACAAAATATTAATTTAACAAGCCGACCATTTTAAATAACCAAACAAAGCGTTTGTTGACTTTTACATTATTGGAAGTCTTTTTGGCATTTCTGGCACAGTCAGGGTATGATAGTCTGTTCAACTCTCTGACTCACTTTTGTCAGTTGTACGTGTGTGTTTGTATTCACTCCAGCGTAATCCTGTGAGTTTTTGGTAAATCTTAATCTTACTAAATATAGCTTCTCGCCTGTTTAGGCTCAATGAAACTATTTTTTTTACTCAGACGCTTAATTTAAACGGCACTAAACACTAAACACAATTTGTTCAGCAGCTGTGTCTTCCAAGTTTTTTGAAGTGTTTGTGTTTTACTCAGTGGCTTAATTTAACATTTGTACAACGCAATTTAAAATATAGCGAGCTCCCTATTTTGGGATTTTATTTAGTTTACGCTGCAAATGAAAATATACTCGCTGAGATGGTTTTACGTTCATAGTCAGACCAAAAGCTAAGGCGACAGGTTAGATTGATTTACAAAATTTGAAAATAAAATTATGCTTTGAAACCCGACGTTCCGGCTATTACTTAAGCATTCTTCAGGGAAAGTGATGCGGAATTTACATGACAACAATGTTAATTTAAATTTCTCATCACTTTATCTGAAGAAGGCCAGAAATAATCCATCCGAAACTTTGGAATTAAAGAAATATTTCTTTATATTGAAAAAAGGTAAATAATGTCGCTCGGTCCCAACAAACTTAGTCTGTTGTTTTTGGCTCCAGGCTCCAAGACGTGGACAAAATTAATTATAGTTTCTATGGCCATCACAAAACCCTGGATTTCCCCTAATGGATGGCTAGTGAAACCTAGGTAAACAAGAAAAGTTCTAATTCTGTTCTGACGTGCTGTAGTAGCAGCAGATGGTTGTATTGTTACCAGGAGTCAAAATTAGAACGATTTTACAAAACACAACCTTTGTTGACTTTTTCATGATTAGAGGCTTTTTGTGCATGTTTACTGTGTCATTGTGGTATGAGAGTCTTCCTTATTGGTTATGCAAGCATCTATTGAAATCGAAATTATTATACTTACTTCAATGTAGTAATGTTAACTTCAGTAGCTTCAAAACCGACTCAAACATTTCTTTAATGTGAAGCACCCAGCCCTTCGACTTATTTTTTTTTGCGGGAAACACTATATATAATTCAATATTACCATTTGGTAGCATTTCGTTTCCCTGTTTTGGCTCCTAAGAAGCAGAGCATTTTAATTTTTATCAGCAATCATATGGTTATATTCTTACCGGAAGTCAAATTTTAGTTGGAGAGGATAGCCGTCTAATCATTGGTTGGTTGATCATAATTATGTGCGATGCACTTTAAAAATTGGGAAAATAAAAAAGAGGTAGCTGACGCATCTAGCATTTGTATTCAATTACATCTAGGTAACACAGGTTCTCACATCACAAAACGGTCTGGGAAAGTTTCAATCGTTTCGTTAGCCAAGAAATGAGGAACATATCAACTACCAGAGACTCGAACAATACGTCTTCGTCGTCATCTGCGTTAGACTTTACTTCCAAAGCAGAAGGAATCGCATTGTGCAGCACTTTTGCATTGGAAGCTGTCTTAATTGTTGTAGGCAACCTGCTCACGATTTGTCTCTTCGTATTTAACAAGAAGCTTCGTAAGAGAAGTTTGTTTCTTGTTATAAACATGGCGTTTGCTGATGTGTTGTTAGGAGCTGTGTGTGTGCCTTTGTATGTTTACTTAAATGTCGGACCTTTCTATCAGCTATGGACAAAGGAAGTGTATGCATTTATATTGCATATTTTGTTTGATGTCTTCAATACCATTTGCTCGCAGGCGTCTTTAATTTCTGCGGTTTTTATATCCTGTGAAAGATTTTATGCCATCTACTGGCCACTGAAGCATCGAACACTGTCAAAGCGAGCATACTGCATTGCTATTATCATGGTCTGGACTTTTGCTATCCTTGTTTCCGCGGTCTGGACCCTACCAATGTACTTTATTTCGACAAAACACTCCATTTCTGCTTGGACGTCATTCCCTTTTATTTTCCTACTTATCGTTTGCGGCTGTAACATTGGTATTTGGAGAAAATTTCAACACGGAAATATCGCTTCACAACAGCAAAACAGAGCCCCGCAAAACCAACGCTTGACAAAAACCTTGTTGTTTGTATCTGTCATTGCTGTGCTGTCCTGGCTTCCTTTAATTATTGCTAACTATTTAATCTGGGTCCATGAGCTCTCTTTAATTCCAAGCCTTTTATTTTTGTTTTATTTTATGATAGTCATTCTTAACTTTTCCAACTCTTTTGTCAATCCGCTGGTGTATGCATTAAGAATTGTTGAGTTTAGACAGGCCCTAGGTTTGTGTTGTTTAAGATCACGTCAGGCGGACATGAACAAAGAAGGCAATGAAGAAAGACGAGATAGCAGTGCTGCTACTTTGACGCCGATAATCCAGCTAAAAACATTGCTAACCGATTCCAGTCGTCTACAGCTAGCGTTTGAACAAGAAGTAATGGACACCAGATTGTGAACGACTACGCTGTGATATCAACAAAAACACTGCATTTTGCTGTGAGGACTCTGAACACTGAATACGTAACTGGAATCTACGGCTTTTCTAGGCAAAATGTGTATAGTTTTAAGCGTTCAGTCGCCGGGCTGACGCTTTAACGCGGTTAATGTTACGGCCTATGGACACAATATTGTTATCATCAGGCACTGAAGCAGTGTATTTATGCTGCTGTGAAGACTTTTGGCACCAAAATACATAACAGCATGAACAATACACAAAATATCAAGTCTTTTATTTTATGAATGTTATTAGCATTAGCTAATACTTTTGTTCTGCATTAAAACACGAGTTAGATGATATGTGTGTGTTTGTGTATGTTGCTTCCAGATGACCGGAAAATGTTTCCGCAAGGTCCGCATAGATATCCCAAAGGCATGACTGAGAGACTCACGCTCTGTCGAATTATTTCTCTTGGTATCTGTTGCTTCCATCGACATCTTTTTAGCGTTCACTGAGGAAAATCTAGTCTTTATTATTTTTATATTACAATTTTACAATATAGCAATATTTGTTTCTTTTCTTTTTGGCTTCTAAGAAGCAGATATCAATTTTATTCGGTGATGTAAAATAAGGACTAACAAACAAATGCATCAGATGGTTGCAATTTTAATAGTTGGTTGGTGATTTATTCTCTATATTACAAATAACGAAAACAAACATAGAGCTGAATTAATTTGAATAAAAAAGTGCTTTCTCAAAGAAATTAAATGAAGATTTTGGGCTGACCTGAACTAAGAAACACTGTCCCATATACCGTATAACCTTTTTGCACTTTTTCTTGTTAGTACCGATATAAGCAACGTTATTTGCTTCTGTTCTGTCTCGCTCATAGCTTCACCGCGGCTGCGAAACATTACGGAGAACAAATTGTTTCACAGTTTTGTGTTAACTTTAATGCTTTTGTTTTTATTTAGAGCGTTAGTTTAATCCTTGTGTAACAGAATTTTATACGTAGTTAACTCGCTCCTTTGGCTTCAGTCGAAGACGCCAGGCAAATTAACAAAACGAAGCAGAAGATAGTTTTATGTTGACTATCAGATCGAAATTCAAATTCCGAATTCGATTCACGTAACCTCTCATGCCTTCACCTGTCTTTATTGTGGTGGGAAACTTGCTCACTATTGTTCTATTTGCATTTAACAAGAAGCTTTATAAGGACAGCCTGTTTCTAGTTATAAACATCAGCGTTTGCTAATTTGATGTTAGGAGTTATGTACTGTTTAAAAAACGAGCAGTAGTGTATTATCAGGTTTAAAAACTTGAGTCGAAGCCGAGAGTTTTTACACCTAATAATACACGTACTGCGAGTTTTTTGAACGGCTTCAAAAATATCCGTTCGAAAGCGTGTCCCTTCGGAATTAAAACAATCGCGCTTTTCAGTGCGCAAAGAGGAAATTAGCATACAAGAAAAACAAGAAGACTGATTAGCATACAACACATGTGCCATGTCTTCGACGAAGTGACTATTGCTTCCCGGCTCCTGTCGAAAGTTTTGGGATTTTACAGTTCTGAGGAAAAAAAAAATTCTGAAAAAATGCTATACCAAGGTTGACAGGTACTGTAGAAAAAACGTCTGACAATTTTATTTAGTGGAAGAGAACGAGTAGAAATAAGCAGCTTGCATCTCCGAACACAGGCCAGTCGCTTACCTGGCAATTTACACGAGGGCGCTGGTGTCAGTCAAATAACGGCTCACTTGTTAAACTGTTGGTTGTTTATTTTGTTGAGAAGATTCCAAATTGAATGGCAAAAGACTGGATATCGTAAAACAGTACTAAACAAAAATATTAAAGTCGCCATTTGTTGTACTAAAAATCCTGAAAAATTCCTACCAATATTAGTATTCTTTATATAAAGATCACGGTGGTCATTTTAAAATCATTCTCATTAAAAAATTAGCGATAATTGCATTGTTTGCACATTCAGCCCCGCACTACCCTGTGACTGAAATCAAAGCCGTCACCAGGCTTTTCATAATGACCGTAGATTACCAGGTATAAAGGTCCATACATGTGATTGATTTGCGTCATGTGATAGGCTGATATGCTCATGAATTATTAATGAGTTTTTGAATTTTACTTATAGGTCGTACCTCCTTATCGTCTATATATAAACAAAGGTATGCAATTTAAAGCGTACGTGACGATAAAATTGCCCTTATAACGTTTAGCTTAACAGAGCATCCATTTTCTTATGTAGCTTCCTTTTTTACAGCATGTGTGAAAATCGCCTGCCACACGGAGACACGAGGCTGTCACGTGACCGATCCTTTCTGGGATCTCTACTGCTTGTTTGAAGATATGTTTATATCTTTTTATAAAATAACTGACAGAGATACTACGCGCGTTCTGATTGGCCAAAGACCTATTAACTATTGTGCCGGTGAACTCATAGAAAACTGTAAAGTAAACAAAGTTCAATTTTCCACTGCATCAACACAAGCGTTAGGAGAAAGAATTTCACAACTCGAGCCGGTTTAGTGTCTTATTGCATATTGTGGTCTGTTAGAAGATGAGAAGAGAAGATATGTTTTTTGTAAACGATAAGTTGCTGCTCAAACCTACAAAATAAAAAAAAATTCCCACGCACGCAAATAAAAAACGGCTTAACGACAAAAGAACACAAAGCCTTAATATTTTAAAACTGATATCAACAACAGGAATATATTTTCATTTAACATTGGCTTGGAAAGGCTTACATGCAGCGATCAATGACAATCAAAACAACCTCGATATGTACTTTGTGAAGTTCATTGAACTGAAGGTTTAGCTGTTAGTGGAAAGCTCAAAAATTATGGATCCCAAAGAGAAAACAATGGCTTTCAAACTGAGGAATTTTCGATTGAAATTCACTAAACTGAAGTTTATAAATGTTCCTAGGCCTACAAATCCTAAGATAACTTCTAAATAAGACGGATTTTCACAGTGGAATTAAAAAGCAAGGCTTAAGCTTATAGCTTTGTTGTTTAGCATAAGCTTAATTATTTTACGCCGATTCTATTTATACGCTTTATCGTGTTTTGTTTTTGAGATTTTTTCATTGAATACTTTTGTACCGGATGCAGTTTAAATTCTGATTATGTGTCCAAGCAAGGATGATCAATTGGCAAGAAGAAAATGAAGCTAACAAAAATTATAGGTTTATGGTTAAACAAATTATTTGCATGGAATGATCAAACAATTCAACTGTAGGCTTAAAAAACAATGAGCTTAGTTTTCATTCAGAAATTAAACCGCATTTTTCCATGGTCTATACTCTTATTTACCATAGAAATGACGTCATAAAATGTTCAAAACTTGGCAGTGAAAACACTCGCCTAACGGCTCGTGGTTCCACTTGAGTTTTGAACATTTTATGACGTCATTTCTATGGTAAATAAGAGTATAGACCATGGAAAAATGCGGTCGATTTGTTAAATGGACAGAGACTAGCGCAGTGTTTTAGCTGAATCCTTTTCAAAGGATGATTAACTTATCACAACAGCACAAGCCGGAAAAGGGGGGTTCAAATAATACAAATAATATTGACATTCTCATTAGATCCTCACTATTCACAGATATCCAAGGTAAATACAGAAGTGAAATCTTTTAATTTTATCAGATACTATAAAGAACATAGACATGATGTATAGTAAAGCATGTGTATCCAATGTCCATCAGAATTAATTGCTATCTTGTCACAGCATTGAAAAAGAGTAATGAATGTCATCTTAGTACCAGAGAATTACCTATACAATACAATAATACAATAATACAAATTATACTCCCCAAAGAGGCTTTTCGGTGTTAATTACTAAATTACAGTAAAAACATGATAAAAAATACAACTGGGTTATCAAACTGTACAATAAAAATGCAATAAAATTACAATAAAGTACAATAAAATTACAAAAAGTTAGCTAATTTTTCTATAAAGATTAAACTTCACGTAAAAGTTTATTTCTTAATTTTCTTTTAAAAATGTGAAGACATTTGCATAACTTAAAATTACTATCGAGGCTATTCCATAAAAGAAACTGTTTTTTTTTTTTTTTTTTTTTTTTTTTTTTTTTTTTTTTTCCGGAAACAACTTTATTTGAAAACAATACATTATTTACATCACTACATTACAATATGATACTACACAAAACTACACAGACATACGATTACATTTACAAATTTACTAATATTAATTACAGAAGAACTGTCCACTTTCGGCGAAAAGCAGGCAGGCATTTCTTTGCAATTGCAGTTTCTTTAATTATTTCCATTTTTTCTTGTATTCGCAGCAGGAAGTTACGGAAGTATAGTTCACCTTGGCACCTGTTTGACGTGCAGAATATATAGTATTTTGCTATTAGAATTGAGTAATTTAAAGCCTGCCAGTATTTTGTATTGTCAAAGTAGCCGTATAATATGCTACCATGTTTTAAAGAAAGTCTTTCACGTGTTTTTTCAAACCACCACTCCTGAAACGTATTCCAGAAGGAGAGTGATTTACTGCATTGGATTAACATATGGTTTAAAGTTTGCTTCTCACATCCACATAACGGACACAAATCACTTTCAGAGATACCGTCACGGTAAAGGCTCATTTGAGTAGGGAGTATGTTATGTATAATTTTGTATTGAAACATTATAAGTTTAATTTCTTTTGTAACTGTAAAAGGCATTTGGTAAACTTTATGAACATTTTTTTCTAAAAAGCCGTATCGTAGAATTTTAGTTTGAGAAGTTGGTGGTACGAAAGTGTTTTTTAAGATTGCTGAATAAATGAAACTTGTGATTAGGGGTGTGGTAGAAGTATCGTTGAGGTTGTTTTGACCATGCGGTTTTAAAGCATTTTTCCACGCGCGAGGAATGGCATTGATAAGACCATAAAACTTCGTAAAGGGTACATCTAAATTAAACTTTGTTTTAAATTCTAAAAAGTTACAGAAGTTGCCTTGTTCATTTAGTAAATCTTGCACATGAATAACATTTTTTGAGAACCATTTTCTATAAAAAACTTGCTTCTTATCAATTAGAATATTACAGTTGTTCCATATAATTTCATTTTTGATATTGGTAGTAATACAATCAGGTAAGTTTTTGAAGTCGCGCCAATAATCGAGAATCATGCGATAAAAAATAGGGAGGCTCTCTAGCTTAAGTAATTCGGTTTTATAGTTACATTTTGTCAGGAAAGAGAAATTACCAAGATGATTTACACAATGGTTAGGAATAATTTTCCAAGAAGCAGACGATTGACTTTGAATTTTACTAATCCAAGCAATTTTCAACGCTTTTTCCATAATTTCAAAATCGCACATTTTGAGACCACCTTCTTTTTTTTCTGCGATAACAGTACTTTTTTTAATTTTTGCGGGTTTGTCGTCCCAAATGAAACTGAAAATAATTTTATTTATTTGTTTTATATAATGTTTGGGCACATTTAAAACGGAAGCGTTAAAAGTCAGTTTAGAGAGCCCTAATGTTTTTACGATATTGATTTTTCCGTACAACGTAAGTTTTCTTTTTTTCCAGGTATTTAAAATTTTCTCTAAATCTCGAATTTTGGTTCCAAAGTTGAGTTCTTCCGCATCTGTTTGATTTTGTGAGAAAAATATTCCAAGAGATAGTATCGGTTCTTTTGGCCATTTGAAACCAAAAGGGGTGTCTTGATTGTTTTTCCATTGTCCTAGCCACATTGCTTCAGTTTTAGCAGTATTTATTTCCAACCCAGAGAGAGAGTTGAAATCATTTAGAAATTTAAGTAGTTCGGAGACGGATTCTTGGTCGCGGACAAAGACAGTAGTGTCATCAGCGTATTGTGATACTTTTATTTCTTGATTATCTACTTGGATGCCTTTTATATATCTATTGCTTTTTAAGGCTCTCGCTAGAAGTTCAATCCCCAGGACAAATAAGAGACCCGATAAAGGGCAACCTTGTCGAACACCTCGTTGCAAAGAGAAGAAATTTGAAGCATGCCCATTGTTTAAAACACAACTAGAAACATTATTGTAAAATATGTTAAACCAGTTTATGATATCAGGTCCAAAATTAAAAGATTTGAGAGCGGCGTTAAGGTATGTCCATTCAATTGAACCAAAAGCTTTTTTAAAATCAAGAAATATTGCAATGCCTTTTTTGTTTGTCTGGTTGGTGTGTTGTATTATGTCTTGAATAAGCCGAATGTTTTCACCAATGTAACGGCCTTTCACATAACCAGTTTGGTCAGGATTTATAATGCTAGGGAGCACTTTTTCAAGTCTTTTTGCTATGGCTTTAGTAAGGATTTTGTAATCGACATTAAGGAGTGATATAGGCCTTAGATTTTCTAAAATTGTTGTGTCTTTAGACTTTTTTGGAATAAGCGAGATGATACCTCTCCTCTGGCTAATAGATAAAGTCCCTGATTGAAAGGCAAAGTTGAAACTATCTGTCATTTCTTTACTGATTTCAGGCCAAAAAAAAGCGATAGAATTCAACAGGAAAACCATCGGTACCAGGTGTTTTATGTTTTTTAAAGTCTTTTTGTGCGTTAAAGCATTCTTCTACGGTTATTTGACCTTCACAAGAATTCATTTCTTTCATAAAATAAACTGTTCATGGCAGGCGATGGCAACCTCAACCCGTTTGGCGGAAAACAACGCTTTTTCTTGCTCTGCGTTGAGGGCCATTTCGACGAAGATAGCTGCTGCCAGAGAACATCCCGAAGTCGCAGGAAATTTTGCTAGATCACCGGATCAAAAACTCCATTTTGTATGAATGAAAAAAAAAAAATGCGTGCAGAGAACTAATACGATGGAGCGAACTTATTGTGATAATTCAAGGAAATTTTTCGAATATAATAAAGTCGAGTGAAACTCTTGAATGCTCGCGAATATCTTGCTTTATTCTGCACGTGGAGGTGTCAGATTTATCTTTATGCGGTTTTTTCCCCGACATATGTAAACATGGCTGTGATTGGCTATTGCGAACAATACAGCTTTCACACTAGGGCTCCCTTGGGAGCCCTAGTGTGACACTAGTAGTAGGGGGCCAGCAAACTTAACCCCGCAAATGGATAGGTAAGGATAGGTAAGGATAGGTAAATCATTAATATGCATTAGTGGATAGGTGGATTAGGTGCCTAGTAAGTGCCTAGGTGCCTAGGTGATGACGTAGTTTGGTATAGGTAACTTATTAATATGTATTATCAACTGCCTATACCTTTTGTGTTAATAAATGACTAGGGATAGTGCCTAGGTAAATCATTGATATGTACATAATTACCTTCCGCACCCATTTCAAAACAATAGACATGCCCAAACTTGCCCGCTCTATGCCAACTCACTTCAAAACAAAACACAACTGACACAGATAACTTTACAGACAAATAGAGTAAAACAACATGCCTTGACCAGGACTCGAACCTGGGTTACTGCGGCCACAACGCAGTGTCTTAACCACTAGACCATCAAAGCTGTGGATATTATAACCGAATGAAACTAATAAGAGGGTTCCGAAACATTCAAGTTTAGAAGCAAATAAATTGCACAGTATAACAAACCGCTTTTTACTTTACTAAGATCTGCAACATTCTCATTGCCGCTTCATCGCTAGAAACGGAACGGAACAGAGTTTATTTATTCTTTTTCATCGGGTTTATACAAAGTACTCTTTGATTCCCTTGGTTTTCTGTGTCTCACCGCACTGCAATCATCGCAACGAGCAAGGGTCTCTTTCACGAGTTTAGTTTTGTCCAAAGGAATCTTGTGCTCGCATATGGGGCAAATCTTTTTATTATCATGCCAAAAGCATTTGGGACATTTCACGACTCCGGTTACATACACATTTGAACTCTCGCAATGATGACATGGTATTTGACTTTTTGCCTGAATTATTTTCCCGCTTTCAGAAGCGCTTTCCTCTTCTTCGTTGTCGGTTGAATTTCCTGCATCCTCTTCATCAATTTGAATTTCTTGGTCGCTCTCTTCAGACCCATCGGCCGGACTGTTCTCAGAAGCGCTTTCCTCTCCTTCGCTGTCGGTTGAATCTCCTTCATATGTCTCGTTGTCGGATTCTTTTTTGTTCTTGATAAATCTTTTCTTTCTCTAAAAGATCGCTTAACAGTTTTTTATTCTTGATTAAACGTTTATCAATTCCCAACTCTGCGAGTCCATCCAAAAAGGTATTAAGCGCACGGGGTCGGGCTACATCATCGTTATGGGGAAGTAGCACATACTCAACCAGCTCTGCGATGTTTGTCACGGGTATTATGCGCTGATTTCGGAGTAATTGGCCTCTAGGTGCCCAAAACAGGATATCTTTGGAAGCGGCCATGCTATGCAACAAATCAGAAGCACGTTCTTTTGACACCGCTTTGGAAAGATTGCCTAAAACATCTTTAATTCTTGGTTCCTCGTTGTCTTTCTCGTCATCGTTGTCCTCATCGGAGGTTATAGTGTCTTCCATTCCACTCTCCGTTTCTTCTTCATCCCAGTCTACTTTTCTCTTCATATCGATCCGTACTCGTTAAAGACAAGCTTGAAATGATCAGTGCAATGATGTATAGTTTCTTTTATAGCATCAAAAACGCCCAAGCTTTTAACAATGGGGGCCAATAAGTCTTGTATAAAGCCACCACCCTCTTGTACAAGTATTTGCTTCTTTGTCTTGTAGGGAACGTTTTGCTCGGCCAGATTAATAAGAGCATCCTTGTATCGGAGCAAAACACGCTTATTTGTTTCAGGACAGGGAATGTTTTCCTTAAGAACATTATAAAGAATATGTAACAAGGCGTGAACCTGTTGTGGAGAAGCTGTCCTTAAGAGAAATTGGCGCTGATGATCGGGACCATTAGCTAAGAGCTGTAGAAAACCCCGGTTGTTCTTTACTACTTGAGACATAACTGTAGAATGAGCTAAGAATAGTGAGTAACTGTCTTTTATCGTGGAATAGAACGAAAAACAATATAATTGTGGTGGTGGTAGTGATAACAATAGAATTGTGGTGGTAGAGGTGGTGGTGGTGAAAACAATAGAATTGTGGTGGTGGTGGTGGTGGTGAAAACAATAGAATTGTGGTGGTGGTGGTGGTGGTGGTGGTGGTGGTGGTGGAGGTGGTGGTGGTGAAAACAATAGAATTGTGGTGGAGGTGGTGGTGGTGGTGGTGATAACAATAGAATTGTTGTGGTGGTGGTGGAGGTGGTGGTGGTGAAAACAATAGAATGGTGGTGGTGGTGGTGGTGGAGGTGGTGGTGGTGAAAACAATAGAATTGTGGTGGAGGTGGTGGTGGTGGTGGTGGTGGTGGTGGTGGTGATAACAATAGAATTGTGGTGGTGGTGGTGGTGGTGGTGGTGAAAACAATAGAATTGTGGTGGAGGTGGTGGTGGTGGTGGTGGTGGTGATAACAATAGAATTGTGGTGGTGGTGGTGGTGGTGGTGAAAACAATAGAATTGTGGTGGTGGTGGTGGTGAAAACAATAGAATTGTGGTGGTGGTGGTGAAGGAGGAACTGGCCTATATAAGTGAGCAACATTCGTCTCTTTCTCAGTTCACATTGAGCTTTCATTGAGTTGACATGAATTTGTCCTTTTGTGTTTGTGAGAAGACATTTAGCAGGAAAGATAGTATGCAAAGACATATGACCAACAAACACACCAGTCCTACTTTCACTCCATTTAAAGCAATGCCGATTTCTACACAAAAGTGTCAGCGGTTTCACTTCGAGCACCCTTTTACTTGTATGGTTGCAGGGATGACCGGTTCGGGGAAAACGTTTTGGGTTCAATCACTGTTACAACAGGCCTCAGACGTAATAAACCCACCACCCGAGAGGATTGTCTGGTGTTATTCCCAATGGCAGCCCGCGTACATTCAAATGCTAGTCACAATACCACAAATTGAATTTGTCAAGGGTATTCCTTCTGCGTTGGAACACGATTCCTATTTCGATGTCAACAAACGGAACTTAATCGTCTTTGACGATCAAATGATTGACGCCGGCAAAGACAAGCGAATAGTAAACCTTTTTACACGAGGTTCTCATCACCGCAACCTGAGTGTCATTTATATCGTACAGAATTTATTTCATCAGGGGAAGGAAAGCCGAAGTATCAGTTTAAACAGTCACTACTTGGTCCTTTTCAAGAATCCCAGAGACAAACTGCAAATTTTGACTCTAGCTAAGCAAATGTATCCTGGGCAAACGGCTTTCTTTATAAACCAGTACGAAGAGGCTGTGCGAAGACCCTATGGTTATCTCCTGGTGGATTTAAAAACAACTACACAAGATAATTGTAGACTGCGAACGAATGTACTTCCTGGTGAAGAACAATTTAATCAAACAGGGGTACAAGACAATATTTCTCAGGAGCTACTAAAGTATCTCAGACTACAGAACCTTTCGACGTCTCCAGTTGTCTCAGCTATGCAGGGACTACAGGACAGAATGGACAGCCTTCTCTCTCGTACAGACCTTGGGGAATATGACAAAGCCAAACAGTACCTTGAGCTTCAAAACAGATATCTGACGTTTAAACATCAATTGAATGAAAGACGTCAACAGTCTGATGAAATGAAAAGAAGTTTTGCAAGTCATCCGGAAGATAATTTACCCACCATTATGAAAGAACCTACAGCAGTGACAGCGGTGACAACCTCTACACCCTTAAATCCATTTATCGCGACACCCTCTCCAGCGCCCACCATACAAGAAACTTCCGCAGTATCGCCACTACCTTTAAATGCAGCCGTCTTGACCCCTCCCCTCACAGTAAAAACACCATCGCCAGCGCCGAAGCGCAAACGACCTCGAATCCAATTGATAAATTACTTAGACGATGGTGACGATAAACCTAAAAGGCGATCGCGGCGTTATAGATTTAGAGCTGAACCTTACAAGTATTCGAAGAATCAAGAGGATTAATTTCACCCGAAACGATGATTGCAGTGCGGTGAGACACAGAAAACCAAGGGAATCAAAGAGTACTTTGTATAAACCCGATGAAAAAGAATAAATAAACTCTGTTCCGTTCCAACTAAGCGCTTAAATTGCCTGTATAATTATGAACTTGTTTGTTATCAATAAAAATAGTTTGAACTTAACAAAGTGTGGTTTTTATTGTTTTAGCGCGCGCGTGTTATTGGTTGCTTTGTTTATTTTTCCGAGGTGCTAATTTTTCATGCAAATTTAGTTCAGTGTAAGTTCGCATAATTAAAAGTTTGAACATTGAAGCTACCGGAAAAGAAATTAAAACTTAAAGTGGGTGATGGCTGAGAAACTGAAAATCGATATAGTCTAGCGATGAAGCGGCAATGAGAATGTTGCGGATCTTAGTAAAGTAAAAAACGGTTTGTTATACTGTGCAATTTATTTGCTTCTAAACTTGAATGTTTCGGAACCCTCTTATTAGTTTCATTCGGTTATAATATCCACAGCTTTGATGGTCTAGTGGTTAAGACACTGCGTTGTGGCCGCAGTAACCCAGGTTCGAGTCCTGGTCAAGGCATGTTGTTTTACTCTATTTGTCTGTAAAGTTATCTGTGTCAGTTGTGTTTTGTTTTGAAGTGAGTTGGGATAGAGCGGGCAAGTTTGGGCATGTCTATTGTTTTGAAATGGGTGCGGAAGGTAATTATGTACATATCAATGATTTACCTAGGCACTATCCCTAGTCATTTATTAACACAAAAGGTATAGGCAGTTGATAATACATATTAATAAGTTACCTATACCAAACTACGTCATCACCTAGGCACCTAGGTACTTACTAGGCACCTAATCCACCTATCCACTAATGCATATTAATGATTTACCTATCCTTACCTATCCTTACCTATCCATTTGCGGGGTTAAGTTTGCTGGCCCCCTACTACTGACACTTGATTCGTGACAAAATGTACCTTTCCCTCCGGTGGAGGGTCGTGTTGTCAGCGCGTGACTTGGTTCAAATGGACCAATCAGAGTTGAGGATGAAACCAGATACGTGTCGTTGAGTAACGACCGTTGTCGCCAGGTCGGTCACAAGCATATCTGGAAAGCCGAATAGGCGAATTTAAAGCAAAATATCTCGTTCTTTACGAGTCTTTCGACCGCCGAAGCACACGTATGTGGAGTGAAATTTATTGGGCTCTATGGAACTATTGGTTTTATTGCGATTCGGGACTTTTCCTTTTGAAAAGAGAGCGATTTGTGGAGTGACCTCTGGCCAGCGATCGATGCAGTGGTCTGCCTTTCCTTCTTTTTAGAAGGGGAGACAACGACTTCGAATAACTTCGCTAAAAGGCGTCGGAATGGCTTCAAATTCGGTACAAGACACAAGTAAACGACACATTTGAGGTAGGTAAACTTTATTTCAAAATAGATAGTTATTTACCCAATTTTAGAGAATCCGTGATTTTCCCATACATTTCTCTGTATACACAAGCTGTCGCATACACCACGTATGTAGCTTGGGAAGCCTGTGTTTTGAAGCGTTTGTTTTTTACTCAGTGGCTTAATTTAACATTTGTACAACACAATTTAAAATATAGCGAGCTCCCTATTTTGGGATTATACTTAGTTTACGCTGCAAATGAAAATATACTCGATGAGATGGTTTTACTTTGAGAGTCAGACCAAACTGTGACAGGTTTGGAGGGAGTGACGCATTAAAGCTCTAAATAGATGGATGCATAAAAAAGGTAATTAAAACGTTAGATCGGTTTACAAAATTTGAATATTAAATTATCCTTTGAAACCCGACGTTTCGACTATTACTTAAGCATTCTTCAGGGAAAGTGATGCGGAATTTACATGACAACAGTGTTAATTTCTCATCACTTTATCTGAAGAAGGCCAGAAATAATCGATCCGAATCGGTGGAATTAAAGGGATATTTCTTTATATTGAAAAAAAGGTAAATAATGTCGCTCGGTCCCAACAAACTTACAGTGGAACCCCGTTAATACGACTACCTTCGGGCCATAGAAATTTGGTCGTATTAACGGGGTAGGGTCAAATTATGGTGCAACATGTTTTTAAACTACATTCTACTACACATGTATACCTTTAATTCCGCTATAAAATCGACCTTTTTGCAGTTAATTAATAATCTTACAACCGCAATTCAATGGAACTGAACAATGTAACAGTAAACGAATGAGAACAAATAAACACTGACTTCTTTCAGTTCCTTGTTATGAAAGGAAAGGGCTTCTAGTGAAATGTCTCGAAAAGCCGTTTTCTATATTATAGCTTACGACACTTTAATTATTAAACAATTATTGAAATTATTCGCCTTTTCTTACAAAGAAAGGAAGCAAAGTACAAGTTCAAATTGTTGGGAAAGCCGTTAATCGTGGGGACGATACGGGATGGAAATCCCATGCGTTTACAGTTTACTGGACAGCCAAGAAACGTTGATATGCTTAACAAATTATTAGACATTCCAGAAACAAGAAGGCAAAATAACTTTGAGAGCCTCGAAATGCTGCAAAGTGAAGTCTTTCAGATGTTTTGTAGTATCAGTTGATGCATCTTTTTTACTGAACACTGCAATGAACATGCTAACCACATGCTAACACCTTTACCTAAAAACATTCAATAAAATATTAATGCGTTATTGTTTGTCAGATTGTGTCTGTTTTCATTCAACAGCCTCACCAGGCATTTTGCCGACTGGTCGTATTAACGGAGTAATTTTATAAAGAAAATAACGACTGAGGACTCCAAAAGGTGGCCGTTGGTCGTAATTACGGGGTGGTCGGATTAACGGGGTTTTCAGATAAAAAAATGAGTGGGCTTTTGTTCGGGCCACAAAAAAGTGGTCGTAATAACGGGGTGGTCGTATTGACGAGGTGGTCGTATCGCAGGATTCCACTGTACTCTGTTGTTTTTGGCTCCAGGCTACAAGACGTCGGCAAAATTAATTATAGTTACTATGGCCATCACAAAACCCTGGATTTCCGCTAATGGATGGCTAGTGAAAACTAGGTAAACAAGAAAAGTTCTAGTTATGTTCTAACGTGATGTAGTAGCAGCAGATGGTTGTATTGTTGCCGGGAGTCAAAATTAGAACGACTTTACAAAACACAACCTTTGTTGACTTTTTCATGATTAGAGGCTTTTTGTGCATGTTTACTGTGTCATTGTGGTATAAGAGTCTTGTTCGCTCGCACAAGGAGACTGAAAATCCTTATTGGTTATGCAAACAGCTATTAAAATCGAAATTATTATACTCACTTCAATTATGTAGTAATGTCAACTTCAGTAGCTTCAAAACCCCATCAAACATTTCTTTAATGTGAAGCACCCAGCCCTTCGACTTATTTTTTTGCGGGAAACACTATATATAATTCCTTATTGTTTCAATATTACCACTTGGTAGCATTTCGTTTTCCTATTTTGGCTCCTAAGAAGCAGAGCATTTTAATTAGTTAGAAAGGATAGCCGTCTAATCATTGGTTGGTTGGTCATAATTATGGACTTATCTTATCTTATCTTATCTTATCTTATCTTATCTTATCTTATCTTATCTTTAAAAATTGGGAAAATAAAAAAGAGGTAGCTGACGCATCTAGCATTTGTATTCAATTGCATCTAGGTAACACAGGTTCTCGCATCACAAAATGGTCTGGGAAAGTTTCATTCGTTTCATTAGACACGAAATGAGGAACATATCAACTACCAGAGACTCGAACAATACGTCATCTGCGTTAGACTTTACTTCCAAAGCAGAAGGAATCGCTTTGTGCAGCGCTTTTGCATTGGAAGCTGTTTTAATTGTTGTAGGCAACCTGCTGACGATTTGTCTCTTCTTATTTAACAAGAAGCTTCGTAAGAGAAGTTTGTTTCTTGTTATAAACATGGCGTTTGCTGATGTGTTGTTAGGAGCTGTGTGTGTGCCTTTGTATGTTTACTTAAATGTCGGACCTTTCTATCAGCTATGGACAAAGGAAGTGTATACATTTATATTGCATATTTTGTTTGATGTCTTCAATACCATTTGCTCGCAGGCGTCTTTAATTTCTGCGGTTTTTATATCCTGTGAAAGATTTTATGCCATCTACTGGCCACTGAAGCATCGAACACTGTCAAAGCGAGCATACCGCATTGCTATTATCATGGTCTGGACTTTGGCTACCCTTGTTTCCGCGGTCTCGACCCTAACAAGTTACTTTATTTCGACGAAACACTCCATGTATGCTTGGATGCCATTCCCTTTTATTTTCCTACTTATCGTTTGCGGCTGTAACATTGGTATTTGGAGAAAATTTCAACACGGAAATATCGCTTCACAACAGCAAAACAGAGCCCCGCAAAACCAACGCTTGACAAAAACCTTGTTGTTTGTATCTGTCATTGCTGTGCTGTCCTGGCTTCCTTTAATTATTGCTAACTATTTAATCTGGGTCCATGAGCTCTCTTTAACTCCAAGCCTTTTATTTTTGTTTTATTTTATGATAGTCATTCTTAACTATTCCAACTCTTTTGTCAATCCGCTGGTGTATGCATTAAGAATTGTTGAGTTTAGACAGGCCCTAGGTTTGTGTTGTTTAATACGTCAGGCGGTTATGAACAAAGAAGGCAATGAAGAAAGAGATAACAGGGCTGCTACTTTGACGCCTATAATCCAACTAAGAACATTACCAACCGCTTCCAGTCATCTACAGCCCCTGGGTCTACAAGTAGCGTTTGAACAAGAAGTAATGGACACCAGATTGTGAACGACTACGATGTGTTATCAACAAATACACTGCATTTATGCTGTACTCTGAACACTGAATAGATGGTTTTCACTCACGTGACCTCCAGTCCTGTGGGACTCAAATGACAAAGGCCATGGCGGCCATGTTGGTGTACATAACAAAAGAAGTTCGTTAAAATTCTTGTGTAGTTGTACACCAATATGGCCGCAAGTGACGTAACGTGAAAACCATCTATACATAACTGGAATCTAACAGCTGTTCTAGACAAAACATGTAAGAAGTGTTCAGTCGCAGGGCTGACGCTTTAACGAGGGTAATGTTACGGCCTATGGACATAGTATTGTTATCATCAAGCACTGAAACAGTGTATTTATGCTGTGAAGACTTTTGGCACTAAAATACATAACAGCATGAACAATACACAACATATCAAGTCTTTTATTTTATGAATGTTATTAGCTAATACTTCTGTTCTGCATTAAAACATGAGTTAGGTGATATATGTGTGTGTTGCTTCCAGATGACCGGAAAATGTTTCCGCAAGGTCCGCATAGATATTCCAAAGGCATGACTGAGAGACTCACTCTCCAGACTCTCTGTCGAATTATTTCTCTTGGTGTCTATTGCTTCCATCGACATCTTTTTAGCGTTCATTAAGGAAAATCTATTCTTTATTATTTGTATATTACAATTTTACAACATAGCAATATTTGTTTCTTTTCTTTTTGGCTTCTAAGAAGCAGACTATCAATTTTATTCGGTGATGTAAAATAAGGACTAACAAACAAATGCAGCAGATGGTTGCAATTTTAATAGTTGGTTGGTGGTTTAATTTATTCTCTACATTGCAGATAACAAAAATACATATAGAGCTGAGTTAATTTGAATAAAAACGGGCTTTCTCAAAGAAAATAGCTGAAGATTTTGGGCTGACCTGAACTAAGAAACACTGTCCCATATATCGTATAACCTTTTTGTACTTTTTCTTGTTAGTACCGATACAAGCAACGTTATTTTCTTCTGTTCTGTCTCGCTCATAGCTTCACCGCGGCTGCGAAACATTACGGAGAACAAATTTTTTCACAGTTTTGTGTTAACTTTAATGCTTTTTTTATATTTAGAGCGTTAGTTTAATCCTTGTGTAACAGAATTTTAAATGTAGTTAACTCGCTCCTTTGGCTTCAGTCGAAGACGCCAGGCAAATTAACAAAACGAAGCAGAAGATAGTTTTATGTTGACTATCAGATCGAAATTCAAATTCCGAATTCGATTCACGTCACCTGTCATGCCTTCACCTGTCTTTATTGTGGTGTGAAACTTGCTCACTATTGTTCTATTTGCATTTAACAAGAAGCTTCACAAGGACAGCCTGTTTCTAGTTATAAACATCAGCGTTTGCTGATTTGATGTTAGGAGTTATGTACTGTTTAAAAAACGAGCAGTAGTGTATAATCAGGTTTAAAAACTCGAGGCGAAGCCAAGAGTTTTTACACCTACGGAACCTTCGAAAGCGTGTCCCTTCGGAATTAAAACAATTGCGCTTTTCAGTGTGCAAAGAGGAAATTAGCATACAAGAAAAACAAGAAGACTGATTAGCATACAACACTTGTGCCATGTCTTCGACGAAGTGACTATTGCTTCCCGGCTCCTGTCGAAAGTTTTGGGATTTTACAGTTCTGAGGAAAAAAAATATACTGAAAAATGCTATACCAAGGTTGACAGGTACTGTAGAAAAAACGTCTGACAATTTTTATTAGTGGAAGAGAACGAGTAGAAATAAGCAGTTTGCATCTCCGAACACCGGCCAGTCGCTTACCTGGCAATTTACACGAGGGCGCTGGTGTCATTCAAATTAACGGCTCACTTGTTAAACTGTTCGTTGTTTATTTGGCTGAGAAGATTCCAAATAGAATGGCAAAAGACTAGATATCGTAAAACAGTACTAAACAAAAATATTAAAGTCATCATTTGTTGTACTAAAAATCCTGAATAATTACTACCAATATTAGTATTCTTTATATAAAGATCACGGTGGTCATTTTAAAATCATTCTCTTTAAAAAATTAGCGATAATTGCATTGTTTGCACATTCAGCCCCGCACTCCCCTGTGACTGAAATCAAAGCCGTCACCAGGCTTTTCATAATGACCGTAGATTACCAGGTATAAAGGCTCATACATGTGATTGATTTGCGTCGTGTTTTACTTATAAGTCGTACCTCCTTATCGTCTATATATAAAACAAAGGTATGCAATTTAAAGCATACGTGACGATAAATTGCCCTTATAACGTTTAGCTTAACAGAGCATCCATTTTCTTATGTCGCTTCCTATTTTACAGCATGTGTGAAAATCGCCTGCCACAAGGAGACACGAGGTTGTCACGTGACCGATCCTTTCTGGGATCTCTACTGCTTGTTTGAAGATATGTTTATATCTTTATGGACAGAGACCAGCGCAGTGTTTTAACTGAATCCTTTTCAAAAACTTTTAACATATATGTCCCATGTACATCAGGATGGTTAATTTATCACAACAACACAAGCCGGAAAAGGGTGGTTTCCAATAATACAAATAATATTGACATTCTCACTAGATCCTCACTAGTCACAAATATCCAAGGTAAATACAGAAAGTGAAATCTTTTAATTTTATCAGATACTATATAGAACATAGACATGATGTATAGTAAAGCATGTCCATCAGAATTAATTGCTATCTTGTCACAGCATTGAAAAAAAGTAATGAATGTCATCTTAGTACCAGAGAATTACCTATACAAATACAATACAATAATACAATAATACAAATTATACTCCCCAAAGCTAAGAGGCTTTTCGGTGTTAATTACTAAATTACAATAAAAACATGATAAAAATTACAACTAGGTTATCTTAATGATAAAAATACAATAAAAATGCAATAACATTACAATAAAGTACAATAAAATTGCAAAAAGTTAGCTACTTTATCTATGAAGATAAAAATTCACGTAACAGTTTATTTTTTAATTTTCTTTTAAAAATGTGGAGAGATTCGCATAACTTAAAATTACTATCGAGGCTATTCCATAAAGAGACTGTTCGATAAAAAAGGTCCTTTGTCCTGCAGTGCTCTTAAAGAGCGGGATATTAGAAAGGTGTGAATTTCGAGTCACGCGACCGCTTACCTCTACTCGCTTTAAGAAAGGCAAGCAGCACGACGTCGCGATAGTACAGTTGCGATTTGACTGGAAACCAGCGTAACTCTTTTAAGACTGGTATCACGTGATCGAACTTCCTGGTATCGTCGATGATCCGAGTAGCGAGGTTCTGTGCAGCTTGAAGTTTGAGAAGGTGAGTGGTTGCTGTGTTTAACCAACGGACGAACAATAAAACAATTTACTAAAGACAAGGGTGTTGATTATTGTTATTAGAATGTTTCTATCAAACATATGCTTGAAAGATTGATTTGGGCTAGGCTGGGCATAAGGACGAAACAAGTTAGAGGATGTGATCATAAAATGTGAGGTTCGGATCGGAATGTTATCTTTGACGACTTTTGCAGGTAGGAGGTCCTTCCCCAGCAGCGACAGACGGACATTTGGGAGTTTGGAAAGCAGTTGTCGACTTCCATATATCATAAGCTTCGTCTTATCTGGGTTCAGGAAAGGACGATTGTCAAAGCACCAGTTACGAATTCTCAAGAGATCACCATTAATATTGGAGATTGCATTAGCCCAGTCCTGGATTCTTGAAAAGGAAATATAAAGTTTAGTATCATCAACATAGCTTTCAGATAAACAGTGTCAGAAAACTGATCTGTGATGATGGTAGATCGTTCACGTAGATACTGAATAGGAGAGGCCCCAGGATACTACCTTGTGGGACGCTTTGATAATTCCTTATTTCTACGGACGACTTGCTGTCTTTCAGATAAATAACTGTTAAACCAAGCGACGCTAAAGGATGAAATACCGATGTATTGCAATGCTTTCAGTAGAATTTCATGGTTTATACTGTCAAATGCCTTACCTCCTATAACACAACCGCAGTTACCTATCCAGTGGATAGGATGAACCAATAATTGTTCACAAACACCCATCAAGTCTGTGCTCGGATTTTATTCCTTTGGCTGTGTTGCTACAAGGATTTCGCGGTTACATTAAATTTTTCCAACAGAAAATTGGCTTGCAGGATATCACTTTTTTGACACAGCAAAGCTGAAGAAAGAGGACTTCGGGAGAACATTCACCACCACTAACTCTGAGAAACAGGTACCATGCGTTGGAAGATGAAGTGCCAGAAGTAGCAGAAGATGAGGAGGTAGATTGTGAATGTTAGGCATTGGAAAAAGCGAACACAGAAGCGGCGGAGGCAGTCATAGGTAGCCCAAAGAAGACGAGAAAACCATGGATCGGCGAAGAATCATGGAACCTGATCATGATAGGCCAGTGGGAAGAAATAAATAAGAAAATCCTGATGACACGTTCAGTACGAATGAAGACAGCTGAGAGCGATATATGTAAAGAAAGAAAGGGAGGTGAAGAATAGTCGAAAGGCAGACAAAAAGGAAGTGTATGGAGACCATCGCCAGCGAAGCAGAAGAAGCTGCTACAAGATGCTATACGGACTAGCAAAGATACTGTGCAACGACAAACCTACAATCAAGGACAAAAGTTATTGGGACAAATGTTACAAAGTCCTCCTATTAAGAACTAATTTAGTATGACTGACCAATGAAACCATGTTTTTCGTTTGAATCCCGCCTCATCACCAACCCCACGCCTCCCCCCGAGACAATGTTGAAATACACAAATCATTTTTATTACTCGAGCTCAACATTGTGAGTGAGATAGGGGTCGGGAAATGGACACTTATCGTTTGCGCGTACCGTGTTTCTGTCACGTGCGTAGGAAAACATCGTAAATGCCAATTCCTCCCAACCCTTTCGCCCTAGATTGTAGGCAGAGCACAGCAGTACTGGATAATAACGGAAACCTCGTCAGTGGGAAAGAAAAGTGCCTAAAAGATGGACTTGACAGAGACGAACCAGAAAACCCGTTAATGGACAATAAATGATTAAGGCGATTGGTATCTGGAAAATGTTTCCACGCTGAAATATTGCTTCGCAACAGCAAAACAGAGCTTCGCAGAACCAACGCTTGACAAAAATCTTGTTTTTTGTATCTGCCGTTGCTGTACTGCCCTGGTTACCCTTAATTATTGCTAACTATTATAAGCTCTCTATTCCTCTAAGCGTTTTGTTATATTTTATCCTAGTCATTCTTAATTTTTCCAACTCCTTTGTTAATCCCGTAGACAAGCGCTCGCCCGTTTGTGTTGGTTAAGAAATGAACAGGGCTGTCCCTTCGACGCCGAAGATTCAGCTAAGAGCATTGTCAACCGATTCCAGTCATATAGATTCCATTTGGCCGTGTGTCTGTTCAGTTAAAGATCACAGATGACGCCAAAATGTGGTAAGAACAAAAACGTGGCACACGAGGCGCAGGCGAGTGTGTCACTGATGTTCTTACCACATTTTGACGTCTTCTGTAATCTATAAATTAACAGACACACAGCCAGATCATGGAATCTATTTGTTTTATACAATGAACAGAAAAGTGCTACTTACCTAACGCGGTTCTGTCGGAGGCTCTACAATTTTTTAGTTAGAGCTGTAAGGCGTTCTTTGCACAGTTAAGCATCTCTCTGTCAGAAGTTTCCGGAGATTTTTGTGATTTTTCACTGCGCTCTTAGGGAACTACCATGGCCGCGGAGCTCGACTGCATTTGTAGCTGCGTCGTGACTTTCCCGCCTGATGTCTACAAGACCACTGGCATCGATGAGATCGTCCCGCATCTGGCTTCCGCGTTACCGGATGATGTCAAGTGCATCCAATTTCTGCCCCAGGGAAAGGTCCGTATCTCTTTCGAGAGTGCGGACTCTGCCTCTGCGTTGTTGGACGTCGGCCTCCAGTTCAATGGTGTTCGTCTCCCTGTGTCGTCTTCTGACGACCGTTCGCGCCTGGTCTACGTGTACGTTTGTCCCTGTGAGGTTTCTAACGCTTCCGTAAGGGAGTTGTTGGGCCCTTAAGAAGTCGTTCGCAAAGTGGTCCAGGTTCCCCACAACCAGTTCCCACGCATCTCTACAGGCACCCGGAAAATCCACATTTACATCTTCAAGATCATCCCACTCGCCCTTCATGTGATGGGCTTCGACTGTCAGGTTTGGTATACGGGTCAGCCCACTGTCTGTCCTATTTGCCGGAAGGCTGATCACCGTACCAGACAGTGTCCACATCATGGGAAGTGCCGCCGCTGTCATCAGGCTGGCCATGTCGCCGACAGTGCAGGAGGGCCTGGGTTTTCGCTTTCGGCGGCACCTTCAGGGCCGAGTGCTTCTACCGGGCCTACGGACTTGGATCCTGCTGCTGCTCCTGCCGCCCAGCCGGTTGCCGGTACCTTCGATCCTGTCGAGATGGACTTCTCCTCCGAGAGCGAAGCCTCCCTCGTGTCTGGTGATCCGGCAGTGGTCTGTTTCGCTGCTCCTGATCCCGTCAGCCCACGTCGAACCCGCTCAAAGGGTAAGGCCCCCTCCCCTCCCCTCCCCCTCCACGGAGGACAGGGATGACCGGGTTGCGGGAGAGCAACACAGTGCTCCCGCTCCTAGTCAGGGTCAGTCTCCTCCTGAGGGGATGGCCCTCTCTCCGGAGGGGCCCGACGCTCATCTCTCTCTATTCCCACAGTGAGGTTTGGGAGGACAAGCTTACATGGGAGGAAGTCCGTTCCATGAAGCTTAAATCTGGGGATGCTGTAGCCTCACAGGAGCCATCCTCCACTACGGAGCTCTTTGAGTCTACCCCTCCCTCTGTTTCTTCTGTTTCTTCTGTTTCATCTGTGTCCCAGGATGTCTCTGACTCTCAGGTTATACCTGAGTCCCAGTGTACTACTGTGCCTGATGGTACTCCTCCCCCGTCCGGATGGTTTCGCGGTGGCCTCGGTTGTCACCGATCCCTCCCCGGGTGTTGTCTATCTGCAGTGGGTCGTTGTCTATCTGCAGTGGGTCGTTGTCCTGTTCAGTGGTCGTCCCCTACCTGAGGTGGCTGCCAACAATATGCCGAAGGTTCGCCCTTTGTGGGAACCTGGCGAGTTTACTGACTGTCCGGCGGGGTTCCCCCTCATTCGAAGGCAGATCGACGTCATGAAGGACCTCGTGGCTCGGAGATCCTTTACTCTTTCTTAGTGTTTTATGTTTGTCTCCTTGTTGGGTAAGGTTCTCCACAGGGGTCGCCTTCATTGGTTGTACTCTGCGGTCTACCTTTACCTGTTTTGTGTTGAAAAGTTTTTGTTTGAATTTTTCACGATCGAGATCGCATTGCACTGAGCGATCATGACGGGAGGCGGGATTCGACTTCCTGGCGAAGTTGGCGTGATGGTTCACCCTTCTGGCGCTGTCTTTGTTTGTGCGTCTTGTCTGTTCGTTGTTCGCTGTTTGCTTCCGTTTGTGTGTCTTTTTTTTTTTTCGTTTATCTGTTTGTTTCTTGTGTGTTTGGTTTTTTTTTTCTGTAGGTCTGACGGCATTGCACCCCCACTGGGAACCGTTCATTCGCGCAAATATAAAAAAAACAATGAACAGAAAAGTGGTACTTACCTGACGTGGGCTAGACTTCTAAGGCGTTCTTTGCACAGATAAGCGCCTGCTCAAGGCTTTTCGCCAAGAGATTCAAAACAATTTCCATTGCTTTGGTTTACTTTGGGCGGCCATTTTGGTTACCTATCCATTTCTTGTCCGCGGGGAAGTTAGCTTAACTTTTGCGAGTTTTTTTTGTTTTCGCTGCTTGTCATCATGCCGGACCGTCAAAGCCAGTGACGTCCTTCCGACGCTGTCGATTGCCGTCCCCAGCGACCAAGTGTCAGTCGTGCAGTTCCTTCGTAATGGGGCTGTACGGCTGACTTTCAAGTCATTCGATGTCTGTGAGGCTATCGCCGAAGCGGGCATCACTTATGGAGATACTGTCCTCCGCGTCACCCCCGTCGAGCCCAAGTCCAATTTGGCGTATCTGCGAGACTGCCCGGCGGAGGTTCCTAACAGTACCGTCAGAGAGGTCCTTGGTGTTTTTGGCGAGATCCATAATATCAAGGCCTCTACCCACGAGAAGTTCCCCAATGTCTTCGACGGCAATCGGGTCATCAAGATGACGCTGTCTGAGGATATTCCATCCGTCTTGCGTGTGGCTAGCACGACTGCCGCGTATGGTACCGATGCCAGCCTGCCTTCAGCCGTATCTGTAAGAAGTACGGCTACCGCACACTTCAGTGTCCCCTTCATGGCTTGTGTAAGTGCTGTCTGAAGCCTGGTCACATGGCGCGGGAGTGCCGTAACGCCTGGGGGACCGAGCGCATCGCATCCGCCAATCCACCGCTTCCCGTGGCCGCGCCTTATGTTCCCCGTCCATCAGTCGTCACTCGTGCCAGGTGTCCACTCGTCTTCATGGAGACTGAGACCGTTCCTTCTACGCCTGCTGTCGCCCCCTCGCCTGATGTCGCCCTCCTCTTCAGCGAACACCACCGTGCTGAGGAGGATGAGATGGACCATGATTTCGTTTCACCAGGCCATCCCGACTCGGAGAGGGAGTCTGACCTCGAGTCTGAAGCCTCCGGATAACTTGAGGTGGCGACGTCTGCCCCTCTTGCGCCTCCCAGTCCTCGCTGTACCCGCAGTAAGGGTCGGGCGCCTCCACCTCCCACCTCCCCAGCCTGTCCCAATGGATTCCTCTGCGGATCGGAGGATCCTGCGGACAGGTTTCTTCACACCCATCGGGAGATTTGGGATGGTCTGCTTTGCTGGGAGGAAGTCCGATCCGAGCAGCTAAGCTTGTCGTCCACCCCTACTGTTTCTTCTGTTCCTGTTGCTTCCGAGGGTGTACTGCTCCTCAGGATGCCTCCGTTTCTCCGATGTCTGAGTCTTAAAGCACTCCTGTGTTGCAGGATACCCTCACCCCGTCTTTCAGTTTTTCTAGTGCTTTCGGGACCCCTCCGGCCCCTACTTGCGTTGTGACACGTGGCCCCACCTCGGAGTTGCTGTTCCGGCCTCTCACTACTCATGGTCACGCAATGCGTGTTCCGGATGAGGTCGACGACAAATTTGTGAACTTCGATTTAGGTAGCCTTACGGAGGACGTCGCCGACGACCGGCGCTGCTTCGATGAACATCGGGAGCAGTGGTACGTCAGGAACAAGCGGAGCCGCCCTGCTGTCTGGATGCCTAAGGGTCAGGCTCAGCAGCTGAATCCCCGTAAGGCCTCCACCTTCTCGTCTCCTTAGTAGAGTGGGTAGACCTTAGTAGACCCTCTTCTTTGGCGTACCCGCTTCCTGTCATTGCACTCCTCGGCCATAGTAGGATTAGATGTGGAAGTCCAAGAGCCATTGCACTCACCCTACTGGGGGGAGGCTGCCTGTTCGCCAAATCACAAAAACAATGAACAGAAAAGTAACAAGAGTAAAATTACGAACTTACCTCGTAGCGCTCGACTGTTCGATGATTTATTCCAGTTGAGGTATTTTTAAAGTCTGCAACTGAGGATGAAGGTACTGCCTTTGCTATGACATCGGCAAATGGTTAGACCTTCACGTGGCTCGGATGACCACGTAAAGATGGCGGTCCCGTCTCCCATGGGGACGTAAAAGAACCATTGAGGACGTAACAAATCCTGGCTGTGACCACCCTCAGTGTCACTTGTTCATGGGTGGGGTGGGTCTGATTGATTGTGAAGCGCATTTGAATGTGTATATAGAATTTGCGCTATACAAATGCATAAATTTATTTTATTTAATTTAAAGTCGCCCAGATGACTTTTCGTCTTGGTTTCTTATTTTTCTTGCTCGTAAACAGCTCCTGCTAAATATTTTTCGAGGCTTTCACTTGCTCAATCCAGAATAATCTCGCAAACATTTTCAAAACTGTGCACCATGTTAGACAAAACAAAGCAAACAATTTTTTCTATGAAGTCAGCCGTGCGTCTGTACTCTGATAGATCATAGCTAACGACCAATCACAGAGCGTGCAGTATTTAGTTCATATTGTATAAAACCAGATCGAAACAGGGAACTCATCAGTATGCAGTTAAATTAAAGGGGCAATGTCACCATTTTTAGTATGTATATATAGTGGACGAGTAATTAGCTGTCCAGCTAATTCACAGGCACGCCACTGGAATATTGAAACAAATATTACAAATTGAACATAACATGTTAAAATCCCAACTGGCAGGAGGCAGACCAGTTGGATATTTTACAAGCGTGGCCGAAGAGTTGAACTCGGGTCTACCGTGAAACAACTCCAACTAGCGATCAGAGCCGGACTTGTACTCGGGACCTCCGGATTTCAAGTCCAGCGCCCTAACCACTCGACCACGTTGCCCCCTGTCAAAAAAGTCAAAAAACAAATTTGTATGAATGAAAACCTAAAAACAATGTTGCATATGTGTTAACAGTTGCTGTACTAGTTCACTAAGGCTATTAATAACGATGGCCCGGATGGAAATACATTACTGACTTTAAAAAATTGGCCAATTGGCCTTGACGTCATTTATTTACAGATCCGTCATTTTAAATCCTCATTTTGGATATCCAGAAAATCAGTTCTATTACTGCGCCTTTCAATAACATGCGGAATTTGAAATTCAAATTTCCACCAACGGTTGCGTTTTACACTGCCGTCAATCATCTTAGCTTACCTCTCAGGAAACAGATCTTCACTTCAATGAGGTAAAAAAGTCACGTCCGTGCGTTATGATTGGTAGATTTCGATCCATTTTGTTTGTTTCTTTTTTACATGGTCCGTTGGCTTTCGTATTAATTATGATTGACGGCAGGGAATAACGCAACCGTCAGTGGAGATTTGAATTTCAAATTCCGCATGTCATTGAAAGGCGCAGTAATCCAAAATTAATTACCATCAATAAAAGGATGCTAAAATAGAGTAGAAAAGAGAAAATACCAAATAAAGTGCGTAAACAATGAATTCTTAAATAACATCACGTGTCATAGGAAAAAGTGCGTATTAACAAAATGTGTCAGAAAAGAAACAGCCTCCGAAAATGTGAGCCGCACAAAAAAATTCCAAAATTGTTGACGGGGTAGCATCCAACATAGTTTACACGATTACAGACACCCCACCCCCCCCCCCCCCCACCCGCCCCAACTACACTCCCCCTTCCCCGTCTCCTCAAATCTCCTCCTCCCCAATTTCCCCAATGGGACATCATAAACAGGTATAAAAATGCAAATCACTGCCATAAAGTCCAATGGTTTTATTCTTCTGGCTAAAATGGCGGAATTTGGAGCCGAATGAAAGTAAGACTCACTAAACGGCTGGAAATTAGGCCTGGTGTTTATCACGCAAAAAAAATAACCTTCAAAAACCAGAGTTAAACGCTGTAATAATAATTGTTAACCAAATCAGTTGTTCTGTCATCAAATATTAAATAGGTTGAGTTGACATTTGCATTAATTTTGTACATTAAAATGTCATAATAAATCATCCTTTATAAAATTAGTTACTTCAATCATTACCTGGTGCAATTTCATTGTTACTGAAATTTCCCTCATGCAAATTTTCCGCCCTTTTCGTTTATTTTTAATAACAAGATTATTGAATATATTTTCGAGTTATTTGCCCCATGAACGATATATGTTCACTTTCATTTTAACTTCACACTATAAGCCGCGAAGAAGCCAAAATATTACGAATAATTAACACAAATATCACAGCGTGAAATACGGACAATTATTTACCCATACGGCTTTGTTTGTAAACTGACCACAATTGCGATATTAAGCAGATCGTTCTTTCAATATCAGCTAGATCGCTCTTTCAATATCGTCGTTGAAGATATTGAAAGAGATAAAGAAGTGGTTTTAGTTAAGGAACTGACAATTGTTCCACCGTTGAAAATTAGTTCCTCGATCGCTAGCTGACGTCGCCTGGTCAACTCGATGAAGAGCGAAGAATGTCGCATAATAATGAATAAGTACACGTTTAGCTTGTTAATCTCAGTCTCAACAGATACTTTTCTCCTTCCATGATTGCAATGATGCGGATATTTCGATTGTAGCTTATAGGCTGTTTTTACTAGGACGATTTTAGCTAGATAAAGTCAGGCCAGTCCGGAAATACAGTGAAAACACTTTGTCTAGTGTTTAGCGAGTTAATAATGCCAACTGTTTTCACAAGGAAAAAAAAGGGTTTTCTCGCCTTTACGACAGGAAACTCACGTAGAGTTATACTACCTCGCAAGATGGTTTAACTTGTCCCGACAAATATCGCAGCCAATCGCATCGCGTGTAGTGACAGATGCCTGCCAAACAATCTGGCAAAATTATTTTCCAGACGCTCGCCTCGTGGTTCTTTCGCAACAAAACCTTGTATGCTTAAAAACATGGCTGACGAATTGCAAAACACTTCCCAATTCTTTCGCCGTTTTACAATTTAAAGCGCTAAAGCGCTTCCTCTCCCGCCATTTTTGAAAGTTGCGCGGATTTGTAATTTGAATCTTCCGAGTTATTAGTGGCTTAAAATTTCCGAGTAAAAACAGATGTCATGTTTGACTAGCTACTTTCGGTCTGTGAACAAACACCTAGGACGAATGTTCAGCTAGTTAATCGGCCTAGTGAAAACACAGCCGTTGTAGGTTGTAACTGCGATTGTAACTCACGCAGATGTTCCCTTTTTGCCTGTAGTTCCCTTCTTTCGGACACTGAGCATCGCTCAGCATAATTGTCATATTTCTAGCTTAATTTGTTGATTTAAAGCGTATACTTTCGAACAAACGCCATCTTATGCATATGTCATCTTCGTTGAAAACCTCAACACGCGAGAAAAACTAAGCCTAATAACTTAGTCGACGTGGAAACATCTCGTATCGTACAGAAAACTTTATCAAAATCTGTCCGAATTAAGACAAATTAAACAGCTACTCGTCAAAGCCCAACCTCCCAAAATGAAAGCTTGTTCACAAGATATTTCCATAAATTGGGAACAGGATGAAACACGACTCACTAAACGACTGGAAATTAATTAAGCTTGCTGCTCATCACGAGAAATTACATTAAAAAAACAATGATTTTAAGCTTTAATAATACATTTTAACAAATCAGTACTTCTGAAATAAAGAATTATAGGTTGAGATGATATTTTCATTTGTAAATGAAATGTAGAAATAAATCATTCTAAAAATGATTTGCCTTATTACCTAATGCATTTTCTTTATTTTTATTAAGGAAATTATTGCATTTTCTTTTCTAGTTATTTGCCCCATGAATGATATTAATGTTCAGTTTAACTTCACACTATAAGCCACAAAGAAACCAAAATGTCGAAAACTAACATAAATATCACAGCATGAATTACGGACAATCATTCACCTCACAGCCTTTTTTGGAACTGGCAACCACAATTACGATATCAGCGATGCAATGGTTAGCTTATCGTTGTTGACGATATTGGAGAAATATGGAACTAGTTTTAGTCAAGGAACCAGCAAATGTTCCAGTCTTGTGTTGAAAATTGGTTCTACTCTAGTTGATGTCGCCTGGCCAACAAGATGAAGAGCGAAGAATGTCGCATAATGATCATGAAGACATGTTAAAAACATGTTCGACTTGTTATCGTAGTTTTCTATGCCACAGATAATTTTCTTCTTGTATGATTGTCAATGTTGCGGACGCTTCAATTGTCCCATACTCCTGCAGATATCCCTTTTATTTGCTTGTAGTTCTCTACAGCAGCCCCATTCACAATGCACAATTGTCATCTGTCGTTGTTGATTATCGCGTGCGTTGGAGCAAACGCCATCTAATTGCAATATGCTACATTCGTGGAAAAGCTAAAAACGTAAGAAAAACTATGCCTGGTAGGAATCTCCCATCTCGAAACTCCACAAAGAGAAGTTTTGTCAGTAATATAAATGGCCATTATCATCGTGTTCGGCAGGCTGGTAAGTTGGTCTTGTTTTCTCATTGACCCTTTTCACTTTGCTGTGAACATAATGCTTTATCGTTACGATGTTTGCGACGGTAAAGATCAGAACGACTCCGACGATGAGACATATTTCTATTACAGCCATCTTCCCAGCAACCTACAAGGCGACAGTACTATACTGTACCTTGTACCTTGCTCCAGGGTCGCGAGGGAGGGGAGGGATACTCCCTTGTATAATTTATATAGCTGTGTGCAACCCCAAGGGGAATGATTTTTGAGCTCTTTTCAACTAACATGGGTCAGGAGTCAGGTCTGAAAATGTTATAAATGGTTAAAAATGAAACAGTATTCACTCGTCTAAACTGGGCTATTTATCGACAAAAGTCACGTGCCATGAAGCCTGGTTTTCATACGTCGGGAAAATCCCAGACGATCGGGGATTTCGCTTGCCACGTCACGGTCCCAGATTTGCCGTCTTACAGAAAATACGATATCGTAGACATTCCCGATCATCTGGGATGGTCTGATCTGGGACAAAGGAGAAAAATCGGGAGCGTTTTTATGTTCCTGACGCGTCCCGACAAAATCTGGGACGAGATTTTTCCGACATATGAAAACCAGGCTTTACGTCTATCAAGGTGGCAGCGCTTTTCATCTTTGCCTGACGTTTCAAAAAACAGAACAAACCAAGCACTTGTCTAAGCTCGGAAATTCCTTAATGCGTACGCGACTGGATTAACAAAAGAGTTGTTAAAGTTAAAAATGACTTTGATAAAATAAAATAAGTAAGAGGCTACAAGTAGCATATACTCATGCGCATGCGTGACAAACTTTTGTGGTATATTTTCAGTAAAAATACAACAGAAATTCCCCAAAACCCTCTTCTAGCGCAAAGACCGTACCAGATAAATGTAAAAGCCAATGTCTGCCAATGTTATGTCGTTTTTTACCATGAACTTACAACTTCTACAAAACGTACTAAAAATCTAAACGACTGGCCTCAAGTTCTATACTATAAATAGAAACAACGTTTACACACACAGGAAGACTTTCACAGCAGTTTGCCTAATATATCGGAAAATGAATGTTATGCGCTTGCGTAACAAACATTCATCGTATATTTAAAAAGGAAGCTATATATCTGAAAGCAAACAAGATGAGAAGATGTCCGTCATGGAGAAGAGTTACTCTTTTCATTCAGATATCGTTCCTGCAAACCACGTTGTTACTATTGAATGTTTTATAAATGAAGAATGTACCACAAGGAAGTAACCGGACCTTACATGACAATCTTGGCACAATGAAAAATGTAGGCCAAACCTAACCTTACCTCTTACCGCTACGCGCGTGAGTAAAACGGCTTAGAGGTATAGAGAGCACACTGACCCTTACATAGTGAATAAACATAAAAGGAAGCCAGGAGCACACAGCAATAAACTAATCAACATATAATACTAGTTGTAATCACAGATTAAAAGAGTGTGTTCGATGTCGGGAGAGGGGGCAATGAGCACGAAAACGAAAGCGAGGCCTGGAGTGGGTACCAGTCTCCAGCCGAGAGGTGCCCCTGAAAAATGTGCGGGGCGGCTAATTTGGCGTTGACCAAAATCTCAAAAAGGACCGCCTTCACGAGATTAGGAAGTGTTCTCTTATTGAACGCAACAAACGATTGATGTTGATACACCGGAAGAAACATATTACCGCAACAAAATAAACAAGTCCCCAATCTCCCCTCATGCCGCGCTGTCTCGCGCAGGCTCTCGCGCGTTTCACACTCTTTCTGACGCACTGGGATATTCAGAGTGAGTTTGATTATCACTGACAATGCTTGTAATGAGTGCAACTGGGAGTTTTTGACTCATTTATATACCCTTTTTACGTATCTCTCTCCCCATTTCCCCTCATCCCGCGCTGTTTACAATTCTCTCTGACGCAAAGGAATATTCAGATTGGATTTGATCATCACAATGCTGGTGATGAGTGCTATCGCGATCGGGCTGATCGTTGGTGCTACTGCTATTTGCATCGTATCCTTTGGTGTTCAGATGTACATGGTTATGACGGGCAAGATAAAGGACAAGGATCCGAATTACCATTATATGTACCCGTATCATCACGGCTTGTTACCTGTGTTTTAACCGACAATGATCACCTTGGTTGCGCAGCTTGGTTGGTGTGTTTGACCCAATAGATCCCAGTAACTGTAGTACTAATAGTACTTTAGAATGTATATGGCTTGGAATGAAAACATTTGTCACTATATATACGGGATATCTTACAAGCATAGACTGTTGTCACTGCAAGCGAGAAATAATCATATTTGCTGGGAATGTTGGCAAGCTATTTGTCTATAATTAGGAACATATACATTGAATATTGCTTTATTGAACTCGACGACTAATTTGAGCCTTCATTAAAGGGTGGTTTCCTACGCGAATTTAACAAGATAAACAATCTGATGACATTTTGTAGGATCACTGAATTTTCAGTGACAGAAAGTACCATCACATCTTGTCACTCATATCAGTAATTATTGTCAAAATAAAGAAGCTTGTATTCACAAAATAATATAATTATATAATGCTTGTTTTTGCATATCAATGGCAGACAGGCCATTGCTTTCAATATTGAATAGTCCACCCAAGAAGTCCAGCGATACCAGAACAGAAGATAAACCGCAAACTTAAAATTTTTTGTTTGACATACAAGTCTCATAAGGCATTTTAAAGTTTAGGCAAACATTGGGTCGATAAATTTTCATAATTTGGCCCGGCGCTGCTGCAGCTTTGTAAAGTTCATTCCACTGATGAAAACATCAACTGAAAGTGGATGATGACTTGTGTCACATCTCCAAGCCTCACTTTTGCTCCATTAGTTAGAACTTGATTACTATCCCAGCATATAAAATTATCAATTTTCACCTATTTCGTTGAGTTTCTCTGAAACCAGAAAACATCTCTGCTCTTCTCATCTATTGGCTCAGCGGAAAATAATAAAGACAAAACAATTCTTAAAACTGATTTACTTCGTTGCCTGAAGCATTTTCTTTGTTGCTAAAAATTTCCTGGTGTAATTTTCCCACTACGTTTATTTCACGAACGACATTATTGAATTTTCTTGTCAAATTATTTGCCCGGCCTTGAATGATAAATGTCCTGCTTTAGTTTGCATAGACACTATAACCGATAAAGTAACCAAAACAACAAAAATTAACACAAATATCACAGCAAGAAGTATTGACAATTATTCACTCGCAATCCGGCTTTCTTTGTCGACACCGGCCACAATTACGATGATTTCTTAAATTAGGCAGAAAATCAGTGATGCAGTGGTTATAACTTGTCATTTGTAATGATGGCAGAGATATAGGAACAGGTTTTAGTTAATGAACTAGCAATTGTTCCATAACCTTGCGTTGCAAATTGGCTTCTCTTTAGCTGGTGTCTCCCGGCCAACAAGATGACGAACGAAGAATGTCGCATAATGATCACAAATAAGGACATGTTCGGCTTTTTATCACTTTGTCACGTTGATGCGGATGTTTCGATTTTAACTTATTAGTCCCATACTCATGCAAATATCCCCTATTTGCCTGTAGCTCCATACCTCAGCACCATTCATCATAATTGTTTGTCAACCGTAAACAGGAACAACATTTGTTATCTCGCGTGACAACGGTATCATTACTAGGGAAGTCCAATACAATATCACTTGTCTCACTAAAATTGAAAGGAAGTATAAACATGCAAAATATTATTAGCTTCAGCTTTCTATCTTCTTCTTTTCATAAACGGTTAAAAATGGAACGGTTTTCTCTCGTCTAAAAGCCAGTACGATTCTTAAAAACTTGGCTACTTATCAACAAAAATTATGAGCCAAGTAGCCTGGTTTTCATAACGTCGGGAAATCCCATACGATCGGCGATTTCGCTGTTTCCCGACGTATCGTTCCAGACTTTGCCAACTTACGGAAAATACGAATCGTCTCGGTAAACAGTACAACAAACTTAGCACTTGTCTATACTCGGAAATTCTTAATGCGTACACGACTACTGGATTAACAAAATTAAAGAATATATATTAAAGAATGACTTTGCTAAAATAAAAACAACGCTTAGAGGTATAGAGAGCTAACTGAAGTTATATAGTAAGCAAGCATTAATGGAAGTCAGGAGCGCACAGCAATAAACTAACCAACATATAATACTAGTAGCAATCGCAGATTAAAAGAGTGTGTTCGATGCCGGGAGAGGGGGGAGAATGAGCACGAAAACGAAAGCGAGGCTTGGAGTGGGTACCAGTTACCAGCCGAGAGGTGCCCCTGAAAAATGTGCGGGGCGGCTAATTTGGCGTTGACCAAAATCTCAAAAAGGACTGCTTTCACGAGATTAGGAAGCGTTCTCCCAACACCAGATCGGAAGAAAAATACACGACTTTCATAATGGCGGACTGCTCGGACGGAATGGTAACTACTCGCATCAGAGCGAGGCCAGTAAGGCCACGGTCAACTCAACATGGCAACCGCTACGGCAAACACGCAACTCGTATCTAACTGAAGAAGATATTCCCGGTGCTGCTTTATCAGGACGAAAACATTCGGAACTTAAGGTTACAGTGTACCTTAGGGGGTGTCTCCAGTATAACAGCTCTAGTGTCTTAAGATTACACTTAACATACCTAAACCCAGATATCAAATTAGAGCTTATAGAGCTGGCTATCTAAATATGGAAACCATTTGCTAATAAAATGAATTGTCAAATTTTTTTACGACGTCTAAATTCGAACGTCCGAATCAGCTTTAAAACGCTATAACTCAAAGCGATTATTATATTTTGCTAATTTGATTTGTTCTCGGGTTTCCGGACACGAAGCGCTAAAAAAACGTGTCGGCGATTTCCCATATTCAATTGCAGTGAAAAGTTACAGAATATTTTCGAAAACGGGAGAAAAAAAATTGAAATGATCGCACGGAAATGGCTCTTGACGAAAAAGTTTTGGGAATTAAGAAATTCGCCGACACGTTTTTGTTAATTATATGTTAGCCTAGCTTCTGTCCAAATTTAAAGAAAATCGAACAAATTCCCTTTGAGTTGTAGCTCTTTAAAGTGTCCCCAACAAGCGAAAAATTAACTTTGAGAAAACGGCGCTTAAAAAAACATATCGCTTAATAAACAAACTCCGCCCACAAAAGTTATACCGTTATTTCTCCGTCAATTTTCACTATTTTTCGATAATTTTTTTTTTTGGATGAAAGTTCATTCTGTAAACTTTATTTTAACGCCAAAAAAAAATTTTCAATAAATTTTCGATCTGAAGGTACACTGTAACCTTAAAAACCAAGAGTTAAAATTCTGGTTACGGTGTAGAGGTGACCCAGCAAAAGGTCTCAAAACGAAAGCGGAGCTTGTTAAAAGGTGGGACATTGGTTTGTTTACGCTGCGATCGGTTTGTTTATATATCGATGTCACACTCAAAGATTGCTTCTTTTCTCGATGTTTCTAATATTTTTTGTCGCTGATGGTATATGTACGTTTATTTTCAGGGTCGAGGAGTTCATCACTTTCGGAAAGGACAAAGATATCGTCGACTCAAGAAAATTAAGGCAGGGCCGCCAGTTACTTCGCCCAAAAAGTGAGGGGGTGGTCTATGTTCTGAGGATTAAGCTATACAAACGTAGAACTTTGACAGATTAATATGTTTGACAAAGTTGTCATATTGACATCCATGACGTATGCAAATTAAGTCACGTGACCAGACAGGGTTATTTTTAGCTCAAAATTCTTTTAAGCAAAATGGCGCCAGTTTTGCTTATTCTCCGGAAGCTGCCTTTGGGATTATAATGTTTTACTTATTGGGTACATCATTTCTGTGGCCGGACTTTTTAAGATAATCAAAATAAAAGCCTGAAAAATTTAAATTACTTGTTTGAGGGGACTGGGCACTAGTAAAAAATGTCGTTCATTTTCAAAATTAATAAAATGTTTCAAAAGGTCCGGGCACAGATCCTTTGTTGCTTACTTTAGGAAAAATTTAAGAGCAGTAAAACTAGATGACTATTGGTATAAACTGGTGCCATTTTTGCTTAAAGATTTTTAAAGACTTTTTGGCCGCAATAAGTCACGTGACCTAATTTGCATAACATTTACACGTCAAAATGACAATAATTGCAAACTTATTAGCCTTCCAAAGTCTTACGCTGTTACAAATAAAGCCTCAGAAGATAGACCACCCCCTCACTTTTTGGGTTAAATAACTGTCGAGCCATGCCTTAATTTACCTGAGGATCCCGATCCAAATGGACTGTATACGAAAAGAAAGCAACAACGCGCACGTGGTGGAGTTTCATCGAGCCAAGATCCTGTGACTACCGATCCGGTTGCCAGCTCTGATCCAGTGTCAAAAGTGCATGTGAAGTACCCCGAAACTGGATAGGGGAATTCACTGGCGAAAATGCCCATGTTTACTAGGGGTGAAATGGACAACATATTGCAAAATATGGAAAAAATATCGGAAACAAAGATCACCATTCCGTCCCAACAACACTTCGAAAGGCGAAGGGTGGGAACTACACATTGTTTATTGTGGTTCTATGAACTTTTAGAAGGCTCAGTGTGATTATAAAATATTTAATATCATCAAATAAGACATTTTGGGGATAATTCAACTATCAATCAAAACTCATCAAAGAATCAGCCTTTTGAAACCTCAAGCCTGCAGTTGGTTTGAAGTCAAAGAGAAGTTTGAGTTAACCACAAGTAATTATTACTATGTACAGGTGTAGCATAACAGTTTCAGTTTTTTTATACCAGAATATTAATGCTCTTGGCACCACTCACAGTGATAAGATTTTCAACTTCACTCGGAAGTGTATTCTGATGTCCCTAATATGTTTCAATTTTCCATAAATTTGACAGCTTTAATATTTAAAGTCAGGGGTGATATTTTGTCAAAACTAGCCTGAAGTTGCTAGAGCATTATTCAATCCATAAAAAGTGCATATTTTTTTTAAATTGTCATAATTTTACTAGTGAATTAAGATTGTACAAAAACTAACAGATTAAGTAAATGATATAAATTTATCTACGCTTTTTTTCTCACTAAATACAACTGAAGGAAATTCAAATAGATATAATATTTGATTGAGCATTGCATAAAATTGCACAAACTGTCCACATTTGATTGACAACTCCAAAATGGTGAAGGGGCACTACTCCATCCCAAATGCGAAAGTTTTTTCTTTTGTTGATTGCGCGCTCAACATGTATTCGCAGGCTTGCAATCTCCTGGGTGCGAATAACATCTTGAGCTGGCATTTGATTAGAGCTGCCAAGAAAGGGAGGAATGTTTAGGGATACTCCTAAGGGTAGCAGGTCCTCTATGGTAAAGCCTTTGTCAGCCATGACAGAGTCTCCATCCTGATAAGGCACATCCAACAGTCCACTTCTGACAACTATCTCTCTGTCAGAGATGCTGCCAGTGTACAAATGGCTGACAAAGGGGATTGCTCCTCCTGGAGATATACCAATTAATCCCTTCAAGGTGGTATGATGTTTATAATTGCTGAACAACTCCCCATTTAAATGCAAACTGCTGGGCATTTGGCATCTTACCTCCGTACAATCTATAATAACCCGGGTCGAGCTATATTTCTGCTTGAAATCTTCAGGCATTGTTTGCTTAATAGCCTTCTTTGTTGGCCAAATGTTTATCTGACCTAGTTTCAAGTACATAAAGTTTATCCAGCTGATGAAAATTCGACTAACTGTCGATGTAGATATTTGAAACAAGTGGCCTAGGTGCTCCTCAGGAAAGCCTTGTCGCAATCTACACATCACAAGAAAATATTCATCAACAGGCCTCAATAGTCTTCTTCAGCCCTTTTTGCTTTTGCTGAGTCTTGCCTCCTCGTAAACATCTACTGATACATTTGGTTTAGAAGAAAGCCAATACGTGATGTTTTCACCCATATCACCAGGATTTAAAAATCTAAAAACCGCCATAAAAATATCCCAGTTTGGAAATCCTGTGTAAAAATGTATGGCAGTATTATTGTTCTGAAATTTTTCAACAGTGAACAATTGATTTTCGAGAGATTCAATTCGTCGTTTGGCCTTTTCGAGGTTACATTTAAGGCCTGCAATTTGTTGTTTCAGGGCAGTCTCGATGTCTTCTGATGGCTCCGTTTGGGTCTCTGCGTCAGTTGTCATGTTTTCACACTGGGTGCTTTCTCCTTCGTTTACAAAATTTTCCGAGTCATTCAGCTCCTCTTCTGTTTCAGTTTCTTCAAAAATAATTCGGCTTGTTCCTGCTATACTTTCACGGAGGGTCGGTGGTTTACGCTTTCGAGGAGAGGTTCGAGTCCACGCAAAGCATCAGTTCGCAGCTCCCTTTTACCAGCGAGAGTCTTTTTGAAATCGTTCTCCCTGAAATGCCTGGAACAAACCTTTGTTGTTTCTTTTATTTTAAAATACTCCCCTTCATCTCTTCTTATAGCGTGCCTCCTACTTTTTCCGGCGATTCACTTCATCGGGAAACTTGAAAAAGGAAACTTTCATGCCATTCTCGTCGCGATAACCTTTCTTGGTGCACTCGGGTACGCAGCAGTTCATCGGCATTTTTTTGCGCTATTGAAGACAATTTTCGAAACTTTTGCTTCCAACTGTACACAACGACTCCGGCTAAGCTTCAACTTGTAGTGTTCAACGATAAATCAAAACACAGGCTACATATTATAAAGATTTGGCAACCATTTGCAAGTATTTACCATACGATCGCCATTCATAGTGGCCCTACTAGCCTCGCTCTGATGCCAGTAGTTACCATTCCGCCCGAGCAGTCCGCCATTATGAAAGTCGTGTATATTACCACAAAAAATTGGACGACTTCCACTTATCGCCCGTGGGTCAACAATCGAGTTGACCCAATCAACAGCTCTGAAATAGCACAACATAGCTTAACCCTATTCAGCCTGGGCTTTTTTTGAGTTTCTGAGCCTGGGAGGGGGGCACATTGTGCACCCCCCCCCCCCCTTGTAACTTCAAGAACATTAAGGCTATGACAATGAAACCTAGAGGGTACATAGTACGTCCAAAACTGTCTCCTTTACGGTCCACACAATGGAACGTGACGTCATATGACGTAGTTATTAGGTAATTAGTTGTGCGGCCGCCATCTTGGATCCGCCATCTTGGATTTCTGAATTTTTTTAAAACCTCTTAAAAATCGTCCAAATTCACCCAAAATTAATGAAAACCAATAAATAAACGATAAATGGCGTAAAAATATAAAAGTTATACCAATAAACATTGTTTTTCTTCATTCAAAGGTATAAATATGCAAATTTAAAAAAACATGGCTGTCAAAATCTTGTTGCCATGGAAACATCAAGTCACGTGATCAAAAAATTGTCATATAACATTGTTGCCAGATAAATTTTAGGAAAAGTCACAAAGTTTGATGGCGTTTGAATACATATTAAGGAAGTTATGAATGTTCAAAGTTAGCGCGGGCACTTTGTGCCCCACCCTCCCCCCCAGGCCGAATAGGGTTAATAGCGGAGCAATTGCCAGGCCGAAGGCCTGGCTGCGCAGCTCCATACTCATAGAACCTACGCCAAGATTTTTCATGGTCATGGCTAGCGGAATGTTTCGCGGGTGCGTGTCCGCCCGCCGGCGCCCGCCGTGTTGGAACAACATCCGGGATCTTGAAAGCAAGGCTTTGTTTTTCGCGCGGCCACACACCGTGAGCGCGGTAAACACTTTAGTTGTTTTCTTGTGCCTAGCGGAGAATTAAACTCGTTATTTTCCTGCATTTTTTCGCGGTTTGCTACTCAAGACAGGGATACCAATTAAGGTATACTCAGAAGCCGCTTTAGTGGAAAAAGACGAGCTTTCAGGGATAAAATCTTGCTTCGAGGAACTTCATGTATTACATTTTTATCAATGCGGGAGATGATTTCAGAACCAGAAGCGGAGATTTGAATTTCCAAGCAAGCGAGGAACTTAAAGGTAAAACAGATTACAGTTTTCGATGAGAATTTATGTTGATATCAATCTGTGAGTGACTTGTTATTAGTGTTATTGTTAGTTTTGGCGAATTGATTTTAAAACGTGCCTATCTCTTGAATTTCATCGAAGAAAGCTTGAACTCGATGAGCTATAATTACATGGTACGCGTTTTGCTTTTAAACGTAAACTAATGGAGATTTGAATAAATTTTTTCGAAAGAAGATTGTGTTGTCCATTTTTATGTGTTTGTTCATTCATTAGATAGATTGAAAAGCGATTTTATGTAAACAAAACAAGACTTGATTTTATAGTACAGTTCTATCTTCACTCGCATCGCCTTATGCAAATATGTTTGTGTATTTTTGCAATTTTTGATTTTCAAATCAGTTTCTCGGGCAATTTTTGACAAACATAAACTGTATTTTATTCGGAAACTAGTGGTACTATTTATTCTAGACAGAGAAAAGTTGTTTTTGTGAACTTTTGTACGGTCTATAAAAATGTACTGTGCAGACGGTCGCGTAATACTGTTTTTGAGAATTGCTAAAATTGAAAATAGCCCCTTCGTCAATCTTAACTCTTGTGCTTCCAACCTTTCACCTTAGTTAAGTTTCACCTTAGTTAAGCTTGTTCAAAGTGCGACGCTGTTAGGCTTGGGCTATCTATATATATTATACATAGTATTACCTTCACCAAAGTGGAATCAAACAACTGACTCGAGAGTCAACTGTGAGTTTTTTACTCATTTATATGCCCTTGTTATGTATCTCTCTCCCCATTTCCCCTCATCCAGCGCTGTTTAAAATTCTCTCTGACGCAAAGGGATATTCAGATTGGATTTGATCATCACAATGTTTGTGATGAGTGCTATCGCGATCGGGCTGATCGTTGGTGCTACTGCTATTTGCATCGTATCCTTTGGTGTTCAGATGTACATGGTTATGACGGGCAAGATAAAGGACAAGGATCCAAATTACCATTACATGTACCCGTATCATCACGGCTTGTTACCTGTGTTATAACTATCGACAATGATCACCTTGGTTGCGCAGCTTGGTTGCGCAGCTTGGTTGGAGTGTTTGACTCAACAGCTCCCAGTAGCTGTGGTACTAATAGCACATTTGTCGGCGGGATATCTTACAAGTATAGACTGTTGGCACTGCAAGCAAACTTTTACTGGGAATGGTGGCAAGCTATTTGTCTATAATTAGGAACATATACATTGAGTTTTGCTTTATTGAACTCGACGACTAATTTGCGCCTTCATTAAAGGGTGTTTTCTACACCAATTTAACAAGATAAACAATCTGATGACATTTTTTAGGATCACTGAATTTTCAGTGACGGAGAGAAATATCGCATCTTGTCACTCATATCAGTAATTAATTTCAAAATAAAGAAGCTTGTATTCGCAAAACAATATATAATATTTGTTTTTGCATATCAATGGAAAACAGGCCATTGCTTTCAATATTGAATCGTCCATCCAACCTCAAAATCATTAGTACACTGAACGATACCAGAAAAAAACACAAGCCGCGAACTTAAGATTATTTTTGTTTGACATACAAATCTCACCAGGCATAGTATGCTGTGGTAAGCTCTGTTACTCAGCAACCCTAGTCCCAACTATCATGGTCTTAATAGACAGACAGATCAGGCTTGTTTAAAAGCTGGATGAAGGTAACTGATCTAGGTGATGGCTACTCCAAACTCAAAACCAGGCTATGGCGGTGGTGCCCTGAGGGCTAGTTCAAACTAGCGACGTTATCGGAAGTGCAAGGAGACTTGCGTTTTAGCGGAGCTCTGCGGGCCGAAGGCCCGCGCGGAGCACCATACTCATAGAACCAGAGAACCATAGAACCCATGCCCGTAATTTTTCATGTTCATGGCTAGCGGAATGTTTCGCGGGCGCGTTGTGTGCCCACCGCTGTTGCTTAGGGCTAACTCGCCGGCGCGTAGACCGTCGCAAAACATGCGCGTATGACGCCACACAACAACCGGGATCCTTGCAATTTCACGTCACCTGGGAAAACACTGCTGTGTTTAGCGGAGAAAACCGTTTAAATTAAAGTCGTTATTCTTCTGCATTTTTTGCGGTTTGCTACTCAAGACAGGGATACTAATTAAGGGATGCCAGAAGCCGCTATAGTGGAAAAAGAAGAGCTTTCAGGGATAAAATCTTGTTTCGAGGATGGGAGCAATGCGGATAGATGTTTGTCACTTCGGGATTCAGATTCAACTGAAGAAGCGCAGATTTAAAGAATTTCCAAGCAGTGGAGGGACTTAAAGGTAAAACACAATACATTTTTCGATGGGAATTTATGTTGATGTCAATCTGTGATTGACTTTTTCTTTGTGTTCTCGCTAGTTTTGGAGAACTGTTTATAAACGTGCTCAATTAAATTCAGTTGTTTTGATTTCTTTCATCGGAGACATCTCGGCCTCGATGAGTTATGGTTCGCGTTTTGCTTTTAAACATAAACTTATGGAGATTTGAATAAAATTTTTTGAAAGAAGATTGTGTTGTCCATTTTATGTGTTTGTTCATTCATTACATAGGATGAAAAGCGATTTTATGTAAACAAAACAAAACTTGGATTTTATAGTTCTAAACTTCACTCGCGTGGTCTTATGCAAATATGTTTGTGTATTTTTTGCAATTTTGATTTCCAAATCAGTTTCTCAGACAATTTTTTATAAGCAACAGTTGTATTATATTTGGAAATTAGTCGTACTAGTTATTCTAGACGGAGAAAAAGTTGTTTTTGTGAACTTTTGTACAGTCTAAATGTACTGTGCAAACGGTCGCGTAAGTCTGATTTTGAGAATTGCTAAAATTAAAAAATAGCCCGGTCGTCAATTTTATTCTTGTGCTTCCGACCTTTCACCTCAGTTAAGGCCCGTTTACACATGCGATTTTTAATGCAATTTTTGTCGCGCTCTCCAATGCAATTTTTGTCGCATGTGTAAACGGGCGGCGATTTCAGTGCGACTCGGGTGCGATATTTGCTGCGATTTCCTAAAAATCACCGCCAAGTTGCGTCAGGTTTCGAACATGTTCGAAACCTCTGCGACATCGCGCGACAAATCGCGCCCAAATCGCACTGAAATCGCCGCCCGTTTACACATGCGATTTGAAGATGCAACTTCCGCGCGACAAAATTTGCATCGACAAGTGCGACAAAAATTGCACGAAAAATCGCCTGTGTAAACAGGCCGTTAAGTTTATCATCGGCTTTCTGTTTAAAGAGCTACGCTGTAAGACTCAGCCTATCTATATATATATTAGTGTAAATCTATACGGAGTCGCAATCGGAACCGGAATGATCAGAAGGTTTCCTTTCAAGTTCTTCCGAATTCGCTTCTGCTTCAGCTCGCTAGTGAAAACCAGCCCTTGTGCTTCCGACTCCAACTCTGGTTCCGATCACGTGGCCAGTGGGAACCAGCTTCCCATAAAGGAGCCATCTCCTCGCTCCACTGGCTGGCTGGCCGGCAGTGAGCTGACAACTTATTGCAGTGCTACTACGTTGTTATCGAAACGAGCACTACCGACCACGACTTTTCTCACCGGCTCTATTCGTTTCATGACAACAAGTTGAAAAGATGCATTACAGAACGTTTTTGTTATGCACAAAATAAATACCTAAGTAATGCATTCGGGCCGCACTCATAACCTCTGCCACAGGTTTTCTTAACACGGACCTCGCGGACGCAAATAACATAAGCTTAAGCTTAAATGTGCGTAAACGTCTTGCCGCTATGAATTATTTTGTCTAGAGTGTTCCGTATACACACTTTGGCTAATAGGAGACTTTGATTTTATCTGACATAACATGGAGTTTATGAAATTAAAAGGGGTAAGCTTAGGTATCAGTTTAATTTACTAGGTGGTTTGTCGATCTTAAGTTTTTATGATTTTACGTGCTCGCGTGTTAAAAGGAAACCCCAAATCAACCTCTAATAAATAGTAAAGAAAGAAGCCAGCTTCACCACTAAATCTAAATCTGGCTCGTTTTTTCGTTTCTGCGCTCGAGTTTCATCTCATGTTCATTGTTCGCAAAAACGGTGTCTGCGATATCTCGAATGTAGTTTATTTATTTTTTTATCCCCTCCTGAAGTTTGTCGATCTTAGCGCGGGCGCATCTGTCTTTAAAAAATATCATAACTTTGAAACGGAGTAAAAAAAAAATTAAAAAGCACGAAACTGTTTTGCGACCGAATTATCATAGAACACTTCAAACTGCAGCTTAATTGGTTAAAAGGAACGCGTAAACGAACCTGATTTAGGCTAAGTGGTGAATCTGGCATCTTTCTTTAATATTTCTTATAGAGTCTTTTGAAATTTACAAAAATATAGAGCGACTCTACATTTTATTAAACTTTCAGAAAATGTATAGTTTGATGGAGTTTTCTCGTAACACGAGCTTGTAACCCCAATCACGAAAACTTAAGGTTGTCAAACCTCCTACTGGTACATAAAGATCCACAATCGAGTGTTTGTACGTGACCAAACGTATTTTACAAAATAGGCCTGATAAATGAATACTCATGCCGCACAAATCCTTATAAATCTCTAAGAGTGGTTTATCTTCTTTGTAGAGAAAGAGGAGTATTAAACGCAACAAGTGTAATCAAAATGAGTGTTAAGAATTAATTTTGATTTGGAGAGGGCAGTATAAACGAATTACTTTATCATTAATTTATTCACAAACTGATAAATAATTTGCACACTCATCCGAGATATCCATTCAACCACTTCGAAATGCGAAGAAGTTTTTTAACTTCAAAGAAACTCAACGAAAGGGCTGAAGTGTATTTGTTATCTAAATGATACAGTATATACATATCAAGTTCTAACTAATGAAGCAAAAGTGAAGCTTGGAGACGACAAGTCAGCAGCCAGATTTAATTTCTTGCTTTCATCGGTGGAATGAAGACAATGCAGCAGGCCAGGGCAAAATTATGCTTCGATGGGTAATTATCTGTGTTATTACTGTGGTTGGTACAGGCGCTTTGGCTTATTACTACTACAAATTACTAAACTACTTCATAAGAATCAAGATTGAAACTGACCCCGAACCAATAGTGGAAGAGCCAAAGCCGAAAAGAAAGTTTCGGGTTCAAGACAGTTGTCAAGATGACGATTCGGACGAAGAAAGGAATACATTATTCACAGAAATCAATGATATTGACATAAAAATTGAGCGAACTTGACGCAATTGATGCCTAAGCTCAATAATGCCTTATGAGATTTGTAAGTCAAACAAAAATTACCGTTGCGGTTTATCTCGACTCTTGTATCATTCAGTCATACTGTAATAAGACTGAACTTGGGCGGACGATTCAGCACTAAAGGCAAGGGTCGGTCGCCATTGATATGCAAAGATGACATTATTGTTAAGCGTATACACAAGCTTCTTTATTTTGACTTTGATTAGTGATGTCTAGTAACAAAATGCGATGTTTCAGAAAGCGAAAATTTAGTGATACTATTTCTAAAAAGCTGCATACATTCCAATGTTAGATCCCTACAGAATGTCATCAGATTGTTTATCTGTTAATTCGTGTCGAAAACTTTAATAAAGGCGCAAATTAGTCGTCGAGTTCAATAAGCAATATTCAATGTATATGTTCCTAATTATAGACAAACAGGTCGCCAACTTCCCCAGCAAAGATGATGATTTCTCGCTTGCAGTGCCCACAGTCTATACTAAGATATTCACCGTTGTGACGAATGCTTTCATTCCGGCAAGCCATATACGTACTGTGGTACTATTAGTACTACAGCTACTGGAAGCTATTGAGTCAAACACAACAACCAAGCTGCGCAACCAAGGTGATCATTGTCAATAGTTAATACACAGGTAACAAGCCGTGATGATACGGGTACATGTAATGGTAATTCGGATCCTTGTCCTTTATCTTGCCCGTCATAACCATGTGCAGTTGAACACCAAATGATACGATGCAAATAGCAGTAGCACCAACGATCAGCCCGATCGCGATAGCACTCGCCACAAGCATTGTGATGATCGAATTCAATCTGAATATCCTCGTGCGTCAGAGAGAATATTAAACGAGCGAGAGCCTAGCGCGAGACAGCGCGGGATGAGGGGAGATTGGAAAAGAGATCACAACGAGTCAAAAACTCCATTTAACTCTCGAGTTAGTTGTTGGGTTTTACTTGGGTGAATGTCATACTGTATATGACCTTTTAAATACGGTATTTAGCAGTTCATTTATAAGGCGCTATTTCAGAGCTGTTAATTGGGTGAATACGATGTCGCCCGCGCGTGACTCTCGCGAGCGCCCGAAATGCAAAGTGGTTCATTTTGTTGTGATGATATGTATCTTTCGGACTGTCAAGATCCGTCGTTTATGCTGGTTAATTAAGGTGCTCTCCTGGCTTCATTTAATGTTTCATACTCTCCATGCTTCGAAGCGTTTTCTTTTATTTTATCAAAGTCGCTCTTAACTTTTACAACTCTTTTGATGACCCAGTCTTATGAAAGTTTATATAAGCCCAAAATTCAATTGCTTGAAAATTAATCAAAACCACTTGAATCGTACACTGAACATTAGTCAAATCTGATAAAGAATTAGCCATTTTAGACAGAACCAATTACGCAGAGGCATCACGCAAACAGGCATAACGCAAAGAAACATCACTGAAATAGAAACACGCAAATAGACATCCCACAGAGAGGTATCACGCAAAGAGACGCATCTCCCAAAGAGTCATCACGCAAATAGCCACCACGCGGGATGCATCGCGCAAAGAAGCATCTCGTTAATAGCCATCACGCAAAGATCCAAGACGCAAAGAGCCATGGCGCAAAGATCGATGACGCAAAGATGCTTCACGCAAAGAGGTATCGCGCAAATAGACATCACGGTGTATGAGGTAGACCATGTGTAGAGATGGAGTTGAAACGTTTAAAAATTTCTACTGGAATTTGGTTTTAAGGCTGAAGAAACCACAACAACGTTGTCAGTAAGCAGGTAGATTTTGTCAGATATATATATATATATATATATATATATATATATTGAAAACATGGTTGATGAAAATTATATCAATTTCACTACAACTACGCTCAAACGAAGGTTTCATTTTGACCCCGATGAGCCCGAAAATCACAGAAAATAAAACGAAAAGGGAAAGGAACTCAAGCGAGAGCAAGCGAAAAAATACTGGCAATAGTCTTTTGTTTTTATATTATAGAGAAAAAAA
>JAJGOT010000092.1:1077500-1080000 GCA_022457155.1 Cladopsammia gracilis | reverse complement strand
AAAGTTGGATCTTTCGCAGTGTCAGGCGGAGCAGTGAAGTCGTTATTTTCCTGCATTTTTTCGCGTTTTGCTACCCAAGACAGGGATACTAATTAAGGGATACTCAGAAGCCGCTTTAGTGGAAAAAGAAGAGCTTTCTCTGATAAAATCTTGCTTCGAGGAACTTCATATTATCAACATTCTCGTCCCCAGAGCTCCACGGTTTTTTTTAAATTGCGTCTCGTGTAGCTCTGGTAACGGACAAAAAGGGATACACCAAGTACATACTTGCTTTGTGAACGGTAGACTGTTGCCGTTATTCCCCGAGACTGCTTTATCCTTGGGAATATAGAATTCAGTGTGATTTTCAGAATATTGACAATCGTAGAACACTTATTTTCCGGCCATATTGAGATTATTCATGTTTCATTTCATACAAACAACAACATATAAAAGAGAAGGACAAATAGATCAGTGGTTAAAAGTAAGGTATAAAATACTCTATACTTGTTATTATATGAAACGTCCTAATAAAACAGTCTAGGGCCAAGAGCAATCGTTACTTTTTAGCGTAGAGTACAGTCTCAATTCTAATCTTGTTTTATCATCTTTTGGTGGAATCTTGCAAAGTATATTATCAATAATTTTATAGGAGTCGTGCCTTTAAACTAAGCTAATTATAGAAGAAACTGTATACGAAAATAAAGACCTGAATACTGTTTAGTTTTTCTTACTAACCTTTGATGTCTCCTCCGGATCTATGTTGCTTGTTGTGGAACTGAGTTCTAATGAAGAACTTTGTTTTCAAATAATATATCCTCGATGTTCGGAATTCTGACCTCAGGCAGAGGCAGGTGGGTACTTGTGTAAGCAGCGGCCTGGAAAAAAGGTTAATGAAATAACGTCAAATTCCATTAAAATGTCATTCCATGTTTGTGCTTTACTGGTACTAGTAAAGATTTTCGTCGTTTGAAGAAATGCCAACATCGTTAGTTAGCGTTAGTATTTGTAGCAAGTCTTACAGTTTTGAAATATATCACAGTTTATACATTATTTTTTTTTTCTCTCAAAATAGATCGGCCTAAATATCGTCCTGGAGGTGGAATCAGTGACCTCACTGCTTCTAAGCACATGAGTTAATGTTTACTTAGCAAAAAAGGTTAGCTAAAATTATTGACTAATGTTAGATGTGTTTTCTATATTAAATCTTATACGGTCTTTCCGTTTGTGTTATTTTATTATTAGAGGAATATATGTAGGGGAATATGACGTGGGGAATATGACTAGGGGAATATATTCCATTTAGCTGTTGTTGTCAGTTATTGTTTGAGTCCCACACACTCCACTGCGAAAATTAAAGCCTCCATCAGCTTTTAAGACAGTTGATAAGTGTCAGGGTTCATTGAATGTTTTATACCCGAAAAGAACAAAGAAACCCCAGCCAAACGAAAACTAAGAAAGGCGATGGAATTAATGTTGTTTATCCACTTTGTTTTTCCTATTATAGTATAACTTAAATGTAAGTAATACTATTTCAGGTTTAAATAGTCTAAATGGAATAAACGGTCATTGCAGTAGAATATCATTCTACGTTTGTGTTTTACTGGAACTTGTGGAAGTTATCTCGTTTGAAAAACATATCAACGGCATTAATTACGTAGAAAGGTTAAGAGTTTCACTCCCTCTAAACTGATTATCCAGCATATGTTTAAGTCTCACAGTTTGGTAATGATCATGTTTTTTTCTTTAATATCTAAATAAGTAAGGGTTATCGACTTGAAGCGAGGGGTATATTGCTTTTGCCTAATTTACATTGAGCCGCGTTGCTTTGTTATGAGCAGAAGGAGAGAAAGAGAAGAAAACGTATGAACCGAATATCTCCATGGCCTTGCCATGGCCAAACTGCCCGTCTTCATGTTTGGAAGATTAATGGGGTGGATGTCGGTGTGTTTTTCAAGGGTAAACGAAAATAATATTCGTGTTCAAGCGTAATGCGAGACGTAATTCGCTTTTGGTCGCCGTGACCAATCTAATTATGTCTAAGGAATAAGATTGATGAAGTCGTCTTTTTATGTAAACTAAGAATATTGACTGATGCCAGTTAAGCCCTATGCCGTCTTTCATTTTGTGTTATTTTATTATTAGGGGACTTAGGCGAGGGGAATATGACGAGGAGGGAAATGACGAATGGAATATATAATCCTTTGTTTTGCTATTGTTTTCTGGAGCTTTAGTTTAATTTCAGCCCAGCCTCTCCCCTGTTACCCGCCGCCAGCCACATCCAGCTTTACAGAAAATTTAATGAACGGGGTTATGTGATATATTCCCCTAAGAAGAACAAAAAAGACCAATCTAGATCAGAAATAATGTTGTTTGTTTAGTTGTGTGTATCGTCCTACATGTATTGTTTCTTAACACACGGGTTAAAGTGTAAGTGGCGAAAAAGGTTAATGGAGGGTAATAGCAGAAACGATCATATTCCATCAAAATGTCGTTTGATATTTATGATATTACTGGTACC